>JXCR01144414.1:0-16493 GCA_002079205.1 Phalaenopsis hybrid cultivar
GATTCAAGTGAAGCCAATTTTTTATTATGCATATCCTTAAGCTTCTCCTCACATATTTTTTTCTTTTTGCTCTTCTTTTTCTTATAGGATCATTTTCAATCCTTTCTTTTCTTTTCTTTTCTTTTTATGTGAGAATTACCTAGATAGCCTTAAATGATTTTAAACTTCACCATTCTCTTCTTAAAGTTAAAAACTTACCCATGCTATTTATAGGCCTTGGATGAAGCCTAGACTCACTACTCACGTTCACAAACCACCAAATTACATTTAAAGCTACTAAACCACATTTAATCTTTCTAGAATATTAATTCTACACATTTTTTTAACTACCATGCTTAAGCGCCACGTGTTGGCGCTTAAGTGCCTGTGTATACTTAGCACTGGTTTGCTTAATGTCCAAGTATGCACTCTAACACATCTAAGTCAACACTTAAAGTTTTAGAATCATCACTAAATCATTATAAATTCAAAAATACTACCACATTTTTCTTAATCAAACACAATAAAATATCCTTTAAAATAAATGCACACTGATAATTATAGGTTACCTCCCACAAAGAGCTTGGTTTTATGTCGTCATCCCAAAGTAATTAGTGTTTATTCTAGTTGAACTAACAACATAAGATCATTTAAATTAAGTTGGTCCCCTAAAAAATAAGGTTTCATCCTATGACCATTCACTTTGAATATTTTCTCAATTTTTGGATCTTTGATATCCATAGCTTCACAAGGATAAAATTTTATCACACCAAGTAGGCCCATCCACTTGGACTTAAATTTTTCTGGGAATAATCTTAATCTTGCATTATATAGCAAAATGTGTTGCCCTGGCTCAAAATTTTTAATAAGAATCCTCCGATCATGCTACATCTTCATCTTTTCTTTATAAATCTTAGCACTGTCATAAGATTCATCATTTATCTATTCAAGCTTATTTAATTATAATAGACTTTTCTCACCAACATCTTTTAAATTATAATTGAATACCTTATAGACCAATATACTTTATGATCATGTTCAATTGGTAAATGAAAAGCATTCCCAAATATTAGCTTATATGGGAAAATTCTTATGTGAGTTCTATATGCAGTTCTACAAACCCACAAAGCATAATCATGTTTGACCAACCAATCCATTTTTGTTACATTAACATATTTTTCCAGAATTCTTTTAATTTCATGATTGGATAATTCAGTCAAACTACTTATCTGAGGATGATTAGCAGTAGTAATTCGATGATAGATATGATATTTCCTTACTAATTTCTCCAATATTGCACTTCTAAAATGACTTCCCCTGTCAGTTATGACCACTCTCAGCATCCCAAATCTACAAAATATGGTTGTTCTTAAAAACTTCACAAAACCTTAAGCATCAAATCAAGGTAAAACAATAGCTTCTATCCATTTAGATACATATTCTATTACTAACATTATATATAAATTTCCAAAAGATCGTATAAATGGTCAGTTGAAATCTAATCCCCAAACATCAAATATCTCAACTTCTAACATATAATTGAGAGGAATCTCATTTCTTATAGAAATATTGTCTACACATTGACATCGATCACAAGTTTTGATACAGGCATTAACATCTGTAAAGATTGTAGGCCAGTAAAATCTAGAATGCAAAATTTTGTATGTGTTTTATCAACACCAAAATGCCACCCAAAATCAGAATCATGATATTTTTGGATAATTTCATAAGTTTCTTCTAAAGGCACACATCTTTGATTAATTAGAACCTTTCCTTGTTTATATAAAAATGGATCATCTCAAAAATAAGACTTAGCTTTAGATAAAAATTTCCTCTTATGTTGGTATGTTAGACCATATGGTATAATATCACTAATAATAAGGAATGTCAACATACCATGGAACACACCACTCATTAATATTGAACAATTTTTCATCTAGAAAAGGTTCATTATTTTCTTTTTCAAAATAGAGTGATTTTTCTAATTCAAGCTAGGACAAATGATCAGCAATTTGATTATCAGTTCCCTTTCTATCTACTATTTCAAAGTCAAATTCTTTCATAAGTAGAATCCATCTTATCAGTCTTGGTTTTGCATCCTTATTTTTTATTAAATATTTAATGGTAGAATGATCTATATGCAGAACACATTTTGTTCCAATTAAATATGATCTAAATTTATCAAAAGTGTATAAGATTGTTAATAACTCTTTCTCAATTATGATGTAATTAATTTAAGCTTCATTAAGAGTTCTAATAGCATAGTAAATTACTTTGAAAATCTTATAATATTTTTATCCTAAAACAGCTCCAATAGCATAATCACATGCATCACACATCAATTTAAAAGGTTTTTCCAAATCTGAAGAAACAATAATTGGTGTAGTGACTAATTTTTCTTTTAATAGCTCAAAAATTTTGATGCACTCCTTATCAAAATTAATATTACATCTTTTTTAAGTAAATGACATAGAGGCCTAACAAAATTTTAAAAGTCTTTAATATATCTCCCGTGGAATCCAACATGTTCTAAAAACTATTAATTTCCCTTACATTTTTTGGGTAAGTTAAATTAGCGATCTCTTGAATTTTTTCACGATCTACTTCCATACCATTTTTTGATATGTGATGTCCTAAAACAATTCCTCATACTACCATAAATTGGCAATTTTCCCAATTAAGGACTAAATTTGTTTCTTCACAATGCTTAAGAACTCTTGATAAATGTTCTAAACATGACTCAAATGAAGTTCCAAACATTGAAAATCATCCATATAAACTTCAATGTTTTTTTCAAATAAATCACAAAAAATAGCCATCATACATCTTTGAAATGTAGCAAGGTCATTACATAAACCAAAGGGCATTCTTCTAAAAATAAATGTACGATAAAAACTAGTAAAAATTATTTTCTCTTGATTCTTAGGAGCTATTTGTATTTGATGATAACCAATATATCCATTCATAAAATAAAAGTATTTGTGCTCAGTTAATCTATCCAACATTTGATCTAAAAAGGGTAGTGAAAAATGATATTTCCTAGTGACGAGATTTAATTTTCTATAATAAATACAAATTTATCACCCTGTGACTTGTCTTATTGGTATTAACTTGTTATGTTCATTAATAGTCACAGTCACTCCTCCTTTCTTAGGAACACAGTGAATTGGACTAACCCATGCACTATCCGAAATAAGGTAGATAATTCTAGCATTTAACAACTTTAAAATTTCTTTCTAAACAATTTCTTTCATAAAAAGATTCAATCTCCTTTGAGGATTAGACCTGGTTTTGTTGTTTTCTTCCAAAAGAATTCTATGCATGCAAATTAAAGGACCGATTCCTTTAATATCAGCAATTGTCCATCCAAAGGCTTTCCTATAATTCTTCAAAGTTTTCATTAAACTCTCTTCTTCTTCTAAATTTAAATTTGAGGAAATTGTAACTAGCAATGTTGAGGAGTCGCCCGAAATTGCATATTTTAATTGTTTAGGAAGTAACTTTAATTCAAGTTTAGGAGGTTTTTTAGTCGATGGAAAAAAAGATTTACCTTTTCATGTTGTGTCCGAAACTTCAAAACTTTCTCGAACACAATTTGAATCTTCCTCATGAAAATCATCAGATTGCTCTAACTCCTTTTTCTACTCATGTTACAACTCTTTCATTTCAGATTTCTCCTCACAAGTACTTTGAAATGGCTTTCACTCAGATATCTCATTACAACCATCCTGTAACATTCATCATCTTTGCCTTTTGTAGGATACTTCATCAATTTTGAAATTTTAAAAGTATTTGTTTCATCATTCACGCACATAATTGATTCCCTTTTCAGCACATCAATCATTACTCTTCCCATGGCTAGGAAAGGTCTCCCTAAAATGATAGGTATCTCTTTATCCTCCTCCATATCTAGCACAATGAAATCAATAAGAAAAATTAATTGATCGACTTTCACTAAAACATTTTCTATAACTCCCTTAGAATTTTTTATTGAATGATCTGTTAACTACAAAGTTACAGTAGAAGTGGATATTTCTCCTAATCTCAGTCTCTTAACTATTGATAATGGCAAAAGGTCAATGCTTGCACCTAAATCACATAAAACATTCCCAGAAAATCTATTTGCTATTGCACATGGAATTGTGAGGCTACCAAGATCTTTGAGCTTTTCAGGAAGCTTTTTCTAAATTATAGCACAGCACTCCTCATTAAGTGCAACAGTATTGTTATCTTCAAACTTCTTTTTGCTCTTAAGAATATCCTTCATAAACTTCACATAACTTGGCATTTGTTCTAAGGCATCAACAAATGGAATATTATTCATAATTTTTTAAAGATTTCTAGAAATTTTGAATATTATTTATCCAACTTTTGTTGACAACGTCTCTGACAAAATGGAGGTCGTGGTTTTTCTAAGTCAATTTTTAGTGGAGAAATAGGTCGCTCTAAATCTTTTGGAGCATCCTCTTTAGGCTCTTCAATTTCCTCTCTCTCTACTTCAATCTCCTTCTGAGCTCTACATTCCAACTCTCTTCTACTTATTAGTTGAACACCTTTTACTTACTCTTTATTTTGGTCTTTTGGATTTACCTCTTTATTACTAGGAACTGTTCGTTAATATCTATTACTTAATGAATTTTCTATTTGTCCCTGTTGATTTTCAATATTTCTAATTGCAGTTCCTTGACTTTGTAACAGATTTTTCATATGTAACACCACTTCTTCTATAGACAACTCTTTTTCCTTAAATTTTGGATTATTGTTAAAACCTAGAGAATAGGTAGGTCTATAATTATTATAACCTTGGTTGTTCCAGTTTCCCAATGAGTTTACTTGATTGTTCCCCCATTGCTGATTATTACCACCTGAATTATTATTATTCCAGTTAAAGTTAGGATGGTTTTTCCAACTTGTGTTATAATTGTTTGAATATGGGTTATTTGGCTTATTATTTATAACATTCAAAGTTTCTAATAATGTTTGAGAATCTACCATTCAGACTAATGAATTCTCTTTAATCATTGAAATTGATTGAGAAAAATTCATTCAATATTGGTGTAACTTCCTTGAAATTGTAGCAACTTGATTTGCTAACATTGCAAAACCATCAGATTCATAAATATTTGCTACTTTCTTAGGATTCACCCTCTTAAAAGGCCATTGAAAATTATTAGTAGTGGTTTTGACAACAATGAAGCACCAGCAGCAGCATTGATTATAGATCTATGAGATCCAACAAATCCATTGTAAAAGGTTTGATTTATTAACCAATCTGGTACAATGTGGTGTGAAGACTTTCTTCGGAGTTCTTTAAATCCTTCCCATGCGTCATAAATGGATTCCCCTTCAAACTGACAAAAAGATGTAATATCATTTCTAAGCTTCACAGTTATTTATGGTGGAAAATATTTATTAAGAAATTTCAACACTAAATCACTCCAAGTTCTGATAGATCTAGGTGCTAAAAAAATTAACGATATTTAGCCTTATCGCTCAAATAGAATGAAAAAAGTTTAAGTCTAGTAAGATCAGCTAAAACACTATCATATTTAAATGTAGCACATAATTCTATAAAATTGGCAAAATGTATATTGGGATCTTCAGTTGGTGCTCTCCCAAACTGATTATTTGATACCATTTGAATAATAACAAGGTTAAGTTCAAATGAATTAGCTAGCAAAATAGGTTTTTGAATACTATAATGAAGTTCATATACTGTAGGGTTTTTATAATCTTTTAAAGGTCTAAATTCTTAATGAATTTCAGCATTTTGATTATTTTGGTTCACCATTTCTTGAAATTTTTTAACCTTTGTCTATATTATTTATTTTATTTTTATTTTTCCAATATTTCTTTCTAATTCAGAATTGTAGGGCACTAGTCTTTTAGAATGTGAACTATACATACATTACTACGAAATAAAATAAAATAACACAAACAAGAACTTATATAAAAACAACACTGCGATGTTCCTATAATAAATCTAAAAGTTAAAGTAAGGCTTTCTAAAAGTAGAATTTTGTTTTCCTAAAAATTCCTTCAAATTTTACTAAAATTTTCTTTTTCTCTATTGCAACGTCCCCAAAAACTTGATTTTTTCCTTTTATATACTTTTTCTTCTGACTCCACTACTAAGAACTAGATGTAAGTTCCCCGACAACCAAAGTCAAAAACATGTCCCTATCTGCTACGATACTACTATGATGTATGTGCAGTTAGATTCCTAATTCTCTTTATTTATATTTCTTTCTTCGCAATGATGCCAAGAACTTGGTGCTCTATTCTTTTATATTTAAATATTGGGAAACTAAGCAAGTATACGTATCTTTTTTCAAGTAAAATAAGACTTTTTGATTAAGCCTTGAAATATGGAACCCACATGGAGAACTACAAACTTCTAAGAGGAAATTAGATAACAAACTATACTTTGAAAAAGAGTTTTACTCAAACTATAAATACTATGGTAGAAAAGAAAGTTTGATTTATTTTGGTAATTTTGACAATTGGAAATAAAGTAAACAACTTACTAAATTTAACTAGATTTTTGTATCATGAGTCAATAACAAGTATAGGAATTCTGTTTTGAAAGTATGTAAATTGTGTTGTGTCAAATAGGAACAATATTATTTTGTACCCTTACTAGAGATGCTATAAAGAACATTGACTAATCTAAAGTTTGAATAGTCCTAAAAACAGGCTAGGTAGGGGAGATACTAGCTCTCACTCTAGAGTTCCCTCTTCTCTTTCCACTTAGAGGCTAACTTCTTTTATCAAGAACTAAAATAATAAACCAAATTGGGGGCTTTAGTCCGCCACTCTAAAGTCCTCTAACTCTATACCCTTAAAATTTTATTTCCAATTTATTTGCACTCAACTATATGAATTACATTCTCATCCACACAATCTCATGTGATTCTATAATTCATTGATTAAGATAAAACTGTCACGGATCTTACGTGTTCATAACATATATTAACATCTTAATTGGCTAAATCAAGAAGTAAATGAAGTACAAGGATTAAATCATCATAACTTATTTCAGCATTATAGATCAATACTTCACACAATTTCCACTCAAAACTTAATTACTTATCATTTTAAGGAAAAAGATAAAGAAAATTACTTAGAATTCATAGAGAAAACACAACAACAATTAAGTTTAAAAGTAGAAATCATATAACAAAATAAGAAGTCTAAATTAAAACCAAATGTAGTCACAAAGATAAAAATTTATCTCCAATTCCTCTCCACCAAACTCTTATAGTTTTCCAAAAGTTGCCTTGGTGTCTCTTCAAAAGGTGTCCACATTCAATGAATCATCTAAGAGTTGCCTCTTTTCAAGAGCCATTTCAATGTATTTTCATGCTCATTAACTATAATCCACATTTTCACCAAGAGTTGCTTCAAACGCGCCCTTTAAATTCATCCAAAATTCCTTAAATTATCATCATTAACTACCTGGCACGTAAACACAAGGTATTTGACACTTAAGTGTGACTTTTTCTATCTCTCGGCGCTTACCTAAAAGAAAAACATGAAAATACTTTTCATTAAAGTGTAATATCCTCAAAAATAGATATAAAAATGTGTACATACTTGCTATATATTTTAGGTGTATCATACCTATAGTGTGAAGGTTTATTATTTATTTTCTAGCTCATTTTATTTATTCGCACTAGCTACTAAATATAAATTAGGATAATTTTTTGATAATTTTTTGAAGAATAAAATATTTGCATAATTGCAGATTGGGTCAAGTTTTTGTCGCCATTATCGGGGATAGCGACGAAGCTTTTTGACTTAAAATTTTATTTGAATTGTAGGTTTATTTTAGGTGAATTAAAAATTTATCTTAGTACTTTTTCAATTTTTGAAAATCATGAAAACATAAAAAAAATTTAAAAACTGAAATTAATAATCTTTTAGGAGTATTTTTATTTTCTAAAATTTTACTTTTTGTATTTAAAGTTTGGAATCTAAAGGTTTAGTGCCTTATGATTCTGAATTAGAATGAATAATAAGAAAAAGCAGAAAATAAAGAAGAATTCACACTTTACAAGAAATGGTGAACACATTACAAAATAACATTGATAATCACACTGTTACAAATGAACATCATAATTTACAAAGCATTATAAGGGACTATACAAACGCTACGACAGATCAAATTCACTTAAGTATATAAACCCCTGCTATAGTGACTAACTAATTTGAACTTAAACCTATAATTATATAAATGGTACAAAATAATCAGTTTGGGGGAACAACATCAGATGATCAAAATTTACATTTAACTTGTTTTTAAGAATTGTGTGCTTCATTTAAATATGATGGAGTATCAAACAACTCTGTTAGACTTAAAATTGTTTTTTTTTCCTTAAGGGATAAAGCTAAGATGTTTGTTAGCACCTAGATCTACTAGAACTTGGAGGGATTTAGCATAAAAATTGTTGGCTAAGTATTTTCCACCTTAAAAAAACTGCTAAACCTAGAAATGATATTACTCCTTTTACTCGATATAAAGGAGAGTCACTATACAAATCTTAGAAAAGATTTACAGAACTCAGAAAGTTTCCACATCATGCTTTACGAGACCGGTTAATCATTCAAACTTTATATAATGGGTTAGTAGGATCTCTTAGATCTATCATAGAAGCTGGTGGTGAAGGTTCATTAATGTCAAAACCATTTGATGAGGCATATGCTATAATAGAAGAGATGGCTATGAATAATTTCCAATGTCCTTTTAAAGGGGTAAATTCAAAGAAAGTAGTAATTATTCATGAAAATTATGCTATTTTGATGGTTGCATCTCAAGTTGCAGCATTATCTTGAAAAATAGACACAATTGGAATAAATTTTTTTATCATACGCCCCATGTGATTAAAGAAAATTCATTTGGATAGATGATCTATTCTAAAACCTCATTTGAAACATTAAATGCTATTAATAATGAACCCAATAACCCATACTCTAACCATTACAACCCAGGTTGGAATAACCAACCCAATTTTAGCTTGAATAACAATTCTAGTGGTGGAAGTCAACAATGGGGGAACAATCAAGCTAAGCTCATTGAGAAACTTAAACAATTAGGGTAGTTTAAACTATAGGCCTACCTATCCTCCTGGAATTAGTAGTAACCAAAAAATTAAGGAGAATAGATTGTCTACAGAAGAAGTGGTGTTTTAAAAGAGAAATCAATTACATAGTCAAAGTGTTGTTATTTTAAACATTGAGAACCAATTGGAACTAATTGCTAATGCAATTAGCAATAGGCCTCATAGAACACTTTCTAGTAATGTTGAAATTAATCTTAAAGTTAAAAATGAAAAACAAGAGCATGTTAAAGATGTTCAACTTAGAAGTGAAAGAGAATTAAATGTTGGAGTTCAAAAAGATATTGAAGTTGAGAGAGAAAATAAAGAATCCAAAAAACATGAAGAACCTATTCCTAAGGAAGTTGAAAAATTTTCTCTCCAATTAAGATTAATTTAGAAAGGTCAACACCTCCTTTTCCTCAAAGACTTAGGCAACAAAAGTTGGACCACTAATTTTCAAATTTTTTTGAGATATTTAAAAAGCTTAAAATTAATATTCTTTTTGCAGATGCTTTGGAAAAGATGTTGAGTTATGCCAAATTTATAAAAGAAATTTTAAATAATAAAAGAAAGTTTAAAGTTTATGAAACTGTTGCACTTAGTAAAGAATGTAGTTCAATAATTTAGAGAAAGCTTCATAAAAAACTTAAAGATCCTCGTAGTTTTACTGTACCTTGTGCAATTGGAGAAAAGTGTTGTGGAAAAACTTTATGTGATTTAGGAGCTAGCATTAATCTCATGCCATTATCTATTTTTAGAAGGTTTGGTTTAGGAGAGATTTCTCCCACTGTTGTAACCCTACAGTTGGCTGATCGATTTATCACCTATTATAAGGGAGTTATAGAGGATGTGTTGGTTAAAATGGATAAATTTATCTTCCCTATAGATTTTGTTGTTTTAGATATGGAAGATGATAAAGAAATACCTATCATTCTAGGGAGAGTGATGATAGATGTACATAAAGGAGAACTAATTATGAGAGTTAATAACCAAGAAGTTACATTTAATGTGCCTAAATGAATGAAGTATACTAATAAAGTAAAAGGTAATAAATGCCATAGAAAGCATATTATTGATTATATGTTTGTTAATTATTTCCAAGAAAGATGTGAAGTCATTATAGATAAAAAAGAACTAAGGTTTGAAAATTAAATTGATTTTGAAGACAAATCGAGTGAGATATTTTTTTAGGATTTAAATTATGTTTAGGAAAATATTTGAAATTTTAGATATTATTGAAAATAGTAAACCTCTGATTCCTTCAATATAAAACCTCCTGAACTTTAATTTAAGGTCCTCCTTGCTCATCTAAAATATGCATTTTTTTGGAACTCATCTACATTACCAATCATAATATCCTCAGACTTGACTGCATAATAGGAAGAAAATTTATTAGAGACCGTGAAAAATCATAAAAAAGCCTTTGGATGGACATTATCTGATATTAAAGGAATCAGTCCTTCAATCTGTATGCACATAATTTTGATGGAAGATAATCATAAGCCTAAGTCTGATCCTTAAAGAAAATTGAATCCTATAATGAAAGTTGTTAAGAAAGAAATTTTAAAGTGGTTGGGTGTTGGAGTTATTTTTCCTATTTTTGAAAGTTTTTGGGTTCGTCCTATTCATTGTGTTCCTAAGAAAGGGGGAGTGACTAAATTATTAACAAAAAAATAATTTTTTTCCTATAAGACAAGTCACTGGGTGGCGACTCTGTATTGATTATAGAAAATTAAACCTCGATACCAGGAAAGATCATTTTTCCTCTACCTTTTATAGACCAAATGTTGGATAGAATCATGGGAAAATGTTCTTTTTTTTCTTTTTGGATGGATATTTTGGATACCACCATATACTCATAGCAAGCAACATTTACTCAATCATATAAGACTTTTATTTTTAGAAGAATGTCATTTGGATTATGCAATGCACCTGAAGCTTTTTAAAGATGTATGATGTCAATTTTCTGTAATTTAATTAAAGAAGGAATTGAAGTTTTTATGAATGATTTATATGTTTTTGGAACATCTTTCAGTTCATGTTTAGATCATTTAACAAGCGTTCTAAAACATTGCAAAGAAACAATTCTTGTTGTTAATTGAGAAAAATGTCAATTTATGGTTGTAGGAGAAATTGTATGAGGACATACGAATTCTAAAAATAGCACAAAAATACATCCAACAAAAATTCAAGTTATTATTTAATTACCACCTTTCACGTTTGTAAGAAGGGTAAGACATTTTTTGGGACTTGCTGGGTTCTATAGGCGTTATATTAAATATTTTTCAAAATTGATAAGTTGTTATGTCATCTTTTATAAAAAGAAACAAACTTTGATTTTCATGAGGAATGCCTAAATGCCTTTAATTTATTAAAAGAAAAATAGTCACCGCACTTATTATTTTTTCACCTAATTGAGAAAAACTCTTTGAATTAATGTGTGATGCTAATGATTATGCTATAGGTGTTGTATTAGAGCAAAGACAAAATAAAAAATTTAAAGTGATATATTATTTTAGTAGAACCCTTAATGATACTCAAATTAATTACACCATTAATGAAAAAGAATTATTAGCCATGTTGTTTGCTTTTGATAAATTTAGACCTTATCTTATTAGAGCTAAGTGTATTGTGCATAATGATCATACTGCTATTAAATATTTAATGATTAAGAAGGATGTAAAATCATGATTAATTAGATGGGTCCTTTTAATGCAAGAATTTGATTTTCAGGTAGTGGATACAAAGGGTACTGATAATCAGATAGTTGACTATTTTTCAAGACTTGAAAAAAAATAATGTTAACTTTAATGATGAAATAAATGAATTTTTTCTTGATGAACAACTATATGCAATTACTGAATGGTGAATTTTGTGTATGCTGATATATTTAACTACTTAGTAACATTTTACCCCATGGATTAGATAGCCATCAAATAAAAAATTTCATTCATGCTTCAAAATTTTACTTTTGGAACGAACCTTATTTATATAAGCAATGTAAAGACTTAGTTATTCGAAGATGTGTACCATTAGAAAAAAAACTTGAGAAATTATGCAAAAATGTCATAAATCAGATTCTGGAGGACATTTTAGGGTTGATAAAATTGCATTTAAAAAATTACAATCTATATTTTATTGGACTACTAATTTAGGGATGTTAATAATTATATAAACACTTGTGATCGATGTCAGAGAGTGGGCAACATTTTTAGAAGAAATAAAATTCCCTTAAATTTTAATTTGGATGATGAAGTTTTTTATGTTTGGGGTTTAATTTTTGTGGGACGATTTATACCATATTCTGTTAAAATTTATATTTTGAAAGATGCGTATTATGATTCTAAATGGATTGAACCTGTTGCTTTACTCATTTGTGATGTTATAAGTGTTGCAAAATTTTTAAGGAAAATAACTTTTTCTAGATTTGGAATGCCGAGAGTAATTATTATAGATGGGGGAAGTCATTTGAAGAATCAAATGATTCAAAAATTTACTCAAAAGTTTGGAATTAAGTATAGAAATGCCACAACTTATTTTCCTCAGACTAGATTGGTTTGCTAGGCTAGATTGTGCATTATGGGCATATAAGACTGCTTATAAAACTCTTATAGGAATGTCACCATATAGGCTCATATATGGAAAAGCATGTCATTTACCAGTTGAAATAAAGCATAAAGCTTATTGGGCTATAAAAGAGTTTAATGATAATTTAAGAGATGTTAGAGAGAAATGATTATTGCAATTGAATGAGCTTGATGAAATAAGTAATAAATCTTATAAAAATGCTAAAATCTATAAAGAGAAAAAAAATGTGGCATGATCAAGGAATCTTGAAAAATTATTTTGAGTCTGGACAATAATTTTTATTATATAATACAAGATTGAAATTATTTCCAGGAAAACTTAAGTCTAGATGGCAAGGGCCATTTTTTGTGGTAAGAGTTTATCTATATGATGTTGTTGATATTTCAAGATCCTAAAACTGAGGGAATGATTAAGGTAAATGACACATTTAAAAAGCTTATATAAGTGGAGATAGGCTTACCTTTGAGGGTATCCCAATATTAAGTCAACCAAATTAAGACATTAGATATGTCAGGCTAACGACGTTAAACCAATCTCTTTATGGGAGGTAACCCATAATTATCAGTGTGGATTGATTTGTATAGTGATTATTGTTATGATGAGTTTATGAATTTATATTGAGTCTTACATGATTAAGGTGACACAAAAAATATTTTATTAATTAAATTATTGTAGAGACGAAAAAAAATTGACTTTTGAAAATTTTGGATTTGTGCTATCACGCCAGATCTGGCGCCATATCACTACAGTTGGAATAACTCCCTTAATGTCAGTCACCAAAGTGTGAAAGACTGTATTTTAATTTAATATAATATATATTATATTTTTGTAAAGTAATATTTTAGTTTTTGAGAATACGAGATCTAACCGATATAATATAAACAATATTTTAAATAAACAAACACCACAGTACAAGTGACATATATATCTCGAGGAATAGACGTATCACTTATCCGTGAGGCTCGATTAAATAAACTAAAAAATTTATGTCATTTGTTTTACTTTACAAAACATTTATGTTAACCGACAAGTTCCCCTATATAATATAAGAGATTAGATATGGTTTACATTAGGTTGGGTTCTAAAGTTTTCTATAAGATAAGCCCCTATAGTTAATTACATCTTAAATGATCGAGGTCACTTAAGAAAACACTTGACTTAGATAAGAAAACATTATCTTCAAGAATTTTAAAGGGTAAGGCATTCTAAGGTTCAGCAAAGGAGTGTCAAATGGGTGAGGCTTAAATTTAGAACATTTATGGAATCTAAAGAGAGAAAACTAGGGGTTGTCACAGATCCTAAAGAAGAACCTCAATGACTTCCCAAGCTATCCTATGGTTTGGCTTCAGTTTTAGAGAGATATTATTAAATTTTTTATTTTACCAATTTATTAAATAGGGCTTACATTTGCATGACACAATCATATAAACAGCCTGGAAGATAGGAGAATTTATGTCATAACAAATGACAACCTTGGAATCTTAAAAAAAGTTAGGGCTTAAATTGCACAACATGATTGCACAAAGGCCTAAAGATGAAGTGAGGATTTATGTTGCACTATGAAAATAACCTCGAAATCCTATGGATTCTTATTTAATTCTAAGGAAAGAGAATGTTGTCATAGATCCACTTATTCTTTTGAAGTTGTTCTTCCATACAACCTTGTCGTGTTGCCCACAGAGTTAGCTCCAACCTCTTTGTCAAAATAGTAGCCCTAAAGTTTAAAGGTTCAAAAGGTTTTATCAGGTATATTTTAAATGACAAGTTTTATTATTAAGCATTATGGGGGGCTAAAGTTGATTAGTGTGATGCTAGTTAGGATCCCACTATTTCCAGGTTCTGGTACCACTATTTTCTCTTGAATTTACTTAGTCAAAATGAGTTGTTAAAATCATTTAAACTGGAGATATTTCATTAGCAACCATGGGTTACCACATCCAAGGGACTCCTATAAATTCAAAAGAACATATTATTCTATTTTTTGATTTGTTATTTTTGTTTTGTTTTGAAAAAGTTATTTAATTTTGAAAAATGGTTTTGTTATAATTTTGCAGGTAAGGAAAATGTTGTAAAGTAAATTTGTGTGCATAAAATATAAATGCGTATCTATCATCTTCCCATTACACCCACTGCATGGTTAGCATCATAAAGCATAATATATTTGCAGGTATTAAATAAATTATAAAAAAGTAAACGGAAGCATCCGGTACGGAAAATTTGGAAACTGAGTCGTACCGAAACCCGAATAAAAAGAAAACCCATACTCACTAATGGAAGACCAGAACTGGGTGTAAGACATGGGTAAAGGTGGGGGCTTAGAGCTAGATATGTGCTTCCCGACCTTATGTATGAGCTACCAACATGACAATCTAAGGAGGGCAATCATAACCTCAATCCAAGTGATTAATGTTGGACCTTCATAAATTTTCATTTAAATTTAATTTTCATGCATATAAAATTTATTTTATCATGTAAAAGAGATTTTTGGATAAAACATTTTTTAGAGTGATGTAGTTCACAAGTTAATTACTTAGATCGAGCTAAGACTACAAGCAAACTAAAAGTATCGGGGGAATTTATCTTCTCAAGAGTCATTGAATAATATCATCGATCCTTATCCTCTCCTTTTATTAAAGTTGCTTGAGTGTGAGATACCATTCTAAATTCCACAACGTATCCCTCATTTTAGCACACATTAGCATTATCGTCATTTCCCTAGCCACCTAGACCTCAAAATTACACAAGCTTGATGATCCATGTGTGACAAAAAAAAACTTCCCCAATTGCTCACAAGGATTTAAATACCTTCAAAAAAACTGAAATCCTTGAGCATTGGGTCAATTAATATAGGATAAGGAGTGTAGGGTATTTTTATTGATTTAGGTGAATTATCGAGTCTTGAGATATAACTTGGTGGGTCCTTAAAAGCCTTAATGGATGATTTTTTGTAATAAAGTATAATAAGTTCAATTGTCCTTCATAATATTTAAAAGAACATAAAAGTGTTTAAGGCATAACCCTAAACTACTTTCACAACCTCTTTAATTGTTCTGAGTTCATTTGAATCTATTATATTGTTCAATTGATCATCCAAAGTTAATTTAAATTCAATGTATTAATACAGCCTATGCTTAGTGAACATTAATATTTTAATTATCCCAAGAGTGGGGTACTTCAAATATTCACTTGATGTTTTATTTAAGATTTATGTGAATGGGTACCCTTAGGGAAAACTCAAGTCATTAAGGACATTATATCCACCACTAAAGTTGTTCTTGTAGTGTTTAAAGGTATTCAAGAATTAATCATGTTCCTCTGTTATAAACCTCATTAAGCAAGTTCAAATATTAAGCCTAGCTCACTACTAAGGCCTTAAATCCAATCCTTAGGTTAGATTTGTGATAATCAAAATTTTAATTTAAATCTAATCCTTAGGTTCAATTAATCAACCCTTATCATGAAAAGGTGGCAAATTGGTTTCTACCTCTTAACCCATTATTTTTTAAACATCTAAAAGGGTTTGTTATGATACAAATTAACCATTTACCCCTTTGGTTAACCTAAAATTTAATAAGGGTATAAAAATCTCAAAATTACCATTATGCCCCAAGGCCTCTCCACTTCATAACTCATTAAATTGAACTCAAATGACTATGAAAGTTTTATGGTACCCCACTCATGGGTCAATTAAAATATCAAAGGAGAAAGAATGAATTTTATAAATTTTTATTTAATTTATTTAATTATTTTTTCTCAAAAATAGGATTTTTAATATTAATTTATTTAAATAATCGAAGTAAAATTTTTGTTCATGGGAGAATTATT
>JXCR01144415.1:9917-38815 GCA_002079205.1 Phalaenopsis hybrid cultivar
ATGGTCTAAATGAAAGTACGGAATTCATTAAGTTGAGTTTAGTAAATTCATTTGGACTAAGTGAATCCAATAGAAAATAGTGGTGCTGGAACGAGAGAATCGTAAGATCCTAAACGGTGTCGCTCTAATCAACTTTAACATGCCCCCATAAAATATTTAAAGAAATAGAACTATAAGGTCACCTGATTTTACATCGTAACTTAACACAGTAGAAAACTTGAATTCGTTACGGCGAGGAGTTTGGAGTTAGCATGGTTGGCAGCACGACCATCTTCAACAGCAAAACATGTCTTCCTCAACTAAACCAATTTGAGGTTGTTTGCACAAATTAAACAACAAAGTCATAGGACTTATAGTGTTGTGTAATATTAATTCTAAGGAAGTGGTTATATTGGTTTGTACATTCGTACTTCCTTAGAATTAAACAACAAAGTCATAGGACTTTGAGGTTGTTTTTTTATGCAAAGTAAATCCTCAATTTATCTTTAGGCCTTTGCACAATCGTGTTGTGTAATATAAGCCCTAACTCGCCTTAGGATTCTGAGGTCACTGTTCATTACGACCTAAATCCTCACATCTTCCAGGCTATTTTTATGATTATTTCACACAAATGTAAGCCTTAACAAATAAAATTGGCAGGATGAAACACTTAAATATTTTTTCTCCTCTAAATTGAAACCAAACCATAGGATAGACTGGGAAGTCATTGAGGTTCTCCTTCAGAGTTGTGACATCCCCTAGCTCTTCCTCCTTTGGATTCCACAATAAATATTCTAAATTTTAGCCATTCTCGTTTCACACCTCTTTATTCGATTTCGTCGAAAAGTTTTATCCTTTCACTCCTTTGAAGATAATATTTCCTGATTTTTATCGAGAGTTTTTTTAGGTGAATTCGGTTCTAAGATGTAATTAACTATAGGGGCTTGCCCTTATAGGAAGCTTGTCTGAACCCAACTTAAAATAAACCCTATTTAATTCTTCATATTAAATAGGGAAAATTATCGGCAAATAAAACGGATTCGCATACCAAACGGATGTCATATATTTCTTAGTTTATTTGATCGAGCCTCATCCGCAAGTCTTGTGTTTATCCCTTAGGATAGATACAGGATTCGAGGTATAGTGTTCTTTCATTTGAAATATGAAAAATATGGGATCAGTTTGATTTCATATTTTTCTAAACTTATATACATATGTAAATTAAAATGTCCTTCCAAAGTGGGCGATGGGATTTCAATTCCAGTGACCGACAGCTTCCAACGGGCAACTCCTCCAACCAAAATAGTGCCTACAGCTTCTGGTGACTCTACTGGGGACTAGCTTCTCTCTCCATTTAAATCAGAGAATCTTATCTTCATACATCGGTAATGTGTCCATTTATCTTATGGATCAAATAACCCTTCTTCCGTTTACATGCTCCACCCATTTCTTTCTTGGGTGAGCACAGTCAACTCTTTTGGACTTCAAGAACGTCTGTTCAATCACCTTTGAACAGAGAGGTTCAGGATTTCATTAGGAATTTTATCTATATGGGGTCGGATTCCCAAAAAGTGTGTTGGTGGACAAGTTCCGCCAGGGCGTTGTGCATTATGAAGTTGGACCCGGACCGAGTCTTAAACTTTACATTTTCTTTGTCTCCTTTAGGTTTGGTTTGCTTTTCTGCGAATCAAACCATGTTGTTGCATCTCTTTGCGCTTATTTAATTTTTTAATTGTGACACAACCCCCCAATTGACTTCAACAAACCCAAGCCCTTACCTCCCTTAGTGGGATGATGACCTCTCCCTGGCTGGCTGGCTGGCCACCTTGGCTTCCGGAAAAGCCAAGCTCAAGTACTCCCTTATGGATAAAACTCAAAATTAACCATCCAAGTAGTCTCATCCCAATTAGATTTTTGCACCTTGATGGCATCCACATAAGCAACCTAAAGCACCCATCAATTGCCCCTAGCAGCCTCTCCCTCCCTCTCCATTTAAACCCACCCTCCATGGTTAAACTAAGAGATCTTGAATTTCCTTTGGGAGACTCTGTCAAAATGCTTCTAGAGCTTCCTTAAGACCTCTTGAGTTCAATCCCATCATCCTTAGCCACTCAAATTTACTGCTCGAGCTCAATTTTAGAGCTCAATCCCTAGGCCAAAACAGAACATCCCTAAATACTCAACCAAATCCAAATTAATTGCACACACACCATCCCCACAGTGAGAGAGGAAGATCCCTCATAGAAGCCCCATCACCAAAGCACCCTATGGTGAACTTTGATCAAACCCCTAAATCAGCATCGGTCAATTTCATATATAGGCATTTCACCACTGCTCAAGGCTTCATTTAGGAGCTCTTTAGACTCAAGGAAAGCTTTTGGAAGCACCCAATCGAGGCCACACCTCTTAGGCAAAGGTATTGAATACTAACCCTAAACCAAGCTTATTTTAATTCTCCATGTTTATAGAATTAATTCAAGGGTTAATTAGTCATATGGATATGTTTGTCTCATTGAGACGAGTCGATAGGAACAAACCTCACTTGATTTGGTTGAGAATCGAGCGAGATATTAGGTCTAGAAGGTGGACGGCTCACGAGTTTGATCTATTGGGGATGATGACGGATCAGGCATGTATCACATGAGCAGTCAAGATCACGCCAGACAAAGGGAGGGTGCAAAAAAGTGGGTTGACTCAGACAGTGGCGCCTAATCCCATGACGACGAGTGGTCATTCAACGCGTACGAGGATCCAATCAGCGCTGCCTCACTTAAGTAGAAAATAGGATTTTATTCGATTTGTTTCATTCCCAAAACTTCAAAAATTCATATCTTTATGTAGAAAAATCACAAAAATAAAATAAAAATACTCACTTGCTCAGTAAACAAAGGAAACCAATGTGAAAATATTTTCATGTCCATTTGATGCATGTATTTTTTTTAATTAAATGGTGTTTTCCTTATTTTGATTCTCCATGTACATAGACATTTCAGCATGGCATAGGACCATGGGGCTTTTGATGTCTCTGTTGTTAGGCATCTCCCCTGATTTTTCCAAGGTCAGGGAGCATCTCTAACTAGAGATATCTAATTTTCAAGTTAATGACCTCTATTTTGGTATAAAAATCATAATAATTAAAACACTAATCAGAAGAAAAACAAAACTTATTTTGGTAGGTTCACTATGGTCAGAGGATCCTAGGAAAAATATAAACTTGATTTAACTCATTAAAAATAACCTTAATTGTCACTAATCCTAAAAATTAATTTTGAGTAATTATAAATTTAAATGACATAAAAATTATTCCACACTATAATTTAATGTTAGAGGAGCTCCATATAAAAATTTCAAGTCAATTGGAGTTATTCCGACCACTCAAATGGATTAATTAAGTGAAATCACATTTTTGCATTAAAATAAATCTAATAATTAAAATACAACTCAAAAAATTACCAAATTGATTTTTGGAGCTCCTTATGACTAGAGGAACCTAAGAAAAATAAATATAATTAAAATAAACACTTCATTTTTGAACCATTTTTGGGCATTAAAATAATTAAAAATTAATTAAAAATGTAAAAATTGAAAAATGATAAAAACACTTTAAAATATTATATTTGGATTCCAAATCACTTGAGACCAATCAAAGTAATTTTCCTAAATTTCTAAGTCAAAATATTAATTTTAAAATCTTTAAAATAAATTTTCTTTAATTTCTCACTAAAATAATTTCAATATACAAAATATAAATAAAAAAAATATGAAATTTATTTCTTTAGGTTCCCTAGGCTTAGAGAGATTTAATAAAAATATATAAATTATTTTTTCACTTAAATATTATTTTATATTTGATTAATGCTCATAACTAACAAATAATTCTAATAATTAAATTAAATCTCTAAAAATCATGAAAATTGGTCCAAGTGGTCCTCTGACCTAGGTGAACCTCAAATAATTTTCTTAAGGATAGAGGTTTTATTTTGGTTGAGTTATTAAATTTTCATTAAAAATCCCTATTTTTACATTAAAAATAATTATAAAAATTAAATAAATTCAGAAAAAAATTATATTTTCTCCTCTGATGTTTTAATTAACCCATAAGTGAGGTAACATAAAATTTTCAAGTCATTTGAGTCTAATTTTAGGAATTATAGGTATTAAGGCCATAGGGTCAAAAGGGTAATTTTGGAATTTAAGGCTTAATTAATATTTAGGCTTAACCAAAGGACTAAATAGGCAACAAATGATCTTCATTGATATGTTTTGATGATTGGAATATATAAGGGTTAAGTGGTAGAAACCAATTCCATTTTGGTTTCATAAAGGATAAATTTGTAATTTCTTGAAAATAAAGAAATTTGAATGAGTATTTAAATAAGGAGATATTAAGGTGAGGGGTTTGATTTTAGAAGATCATAACTCACTCATTTTAACCCCCTAACTAATGGTTTAGAGATAATTTATAATTCATGATAAGGATTAAGAGTATGAATATTGAAAAATCCTTTTTCTTAAAATTGTAAATCTACCCATTAAATCCTAAGGGCTCAGTAGTGAACTAGGCTTAACAAAATTTTGTATAATGAGGTTTAGGAAATAACTTATAATGAATTTAAAACTTTTCAAAACACTACAAGCCCATTCTCTAATAATCAAATTAATTAAATTCCTTAATTAAGTCAAGTTGCCCCCAAGGTTCTTTATTTATTTAATTCAATAAGTGAGATATCAAGTGATGATTACCCCACTTAAGAGATAATCAAAACATCATAATTCATTGAGCATAAGGGTATTAATTGGGTAAACTATATAGCAAACATAATAAGATCAAAATAAACCCAAGATAGTTCTAGGGACTATGAAATGTCTACGGTATTACTCGAAACTTCTTCATAATCCTTTGGAAATCTTGAAGGATATCTGAACTTATTATGATTTTCTTAATGGAATCATCCTCAAAATTTTGAACCACCAAGATATGACATAGGATCTGGTAGACACACCTCAAACTTTTATTTTCTACTTTCTTTATAAGCATGCTTTAACTCTTACAAAATTATATATATATGCCTTGTAAGTACTAAACTTTTAGGTGGATGAATGAGAAGACTCGACAGGTACACTTTTACAGTTTACAGTATCTTATTTTCCTGTACTTTCTATACTGTACTTTTATGTTAATAAACTTGCATGTTAAATAACAAGGTCACCCTGCATGTCAAACACAAAACTGAAACTGAAACCAAAACTAAAATTAGCTAAGATAAAATTAACTGTCACAACATTCAAAATATAAAACAACTCAAAATTTAATCACAAACATCACAAAACAACAATTGTAACTAAATTAAGACATCGTTATTGGATGATCGGGAATCCCTCGAAGGAGGTAACCTACGGTTGCTAACGAGATTTCCCATGGTCTAAATGAAAGTATGGAACTCATTGAGTTGAGTTTAGTAAATTCAGTTAGACTAAGTGAATCCGAAAGAAAATAAAGGTGTTGGAATGAGGGAACCGTGGGATCCTAACCGGTTTTGCTCTAATCAATTTTAACATGCCCCATAATATTTAAGGAACCATAATCATAGGGACTTCTGATTTGACATCATAGCTTGACACATTAGAAAACCTAAACTTGCCACGACGAGGAGGTTGGAGCTAGCATTGTGGGCAGCACAACCATCTTCAATAGCAAAACATGTCTTCACCAGCTAAACCATTCTTTCTAATTAAATAACAAATCCATAAGATTCTGAGGTTGTCTGCTTATTCAACATAAATCCTCAATTTATCTTTAGGCCTTTGTATAGCTCTACTATACAATTTAAGTCCTAACCTGCTTTAGGATTCTGAGATTTTTGTCTATCACGATCTAAATCCTCACATCTTCCAGGCTATTTGTATGATCGTTTCACATAAATATAAGCTCTAATTAATAAAATTGGCATGATAAAACATTCAAATATTTCTCCTCTAAATTGAAGTCAAACAATAGGATAGAATGGGAAGTCACTGAAGTTCTCCTCCAGATCTATGACATTCTTAGTTTTTCCCCCTTTGATTCTCAAGTAAAATGTTCTAAACTTGAGTCATTTCCTTTTCACACCTCTTTGTCTGATCTTATTGAAAAGTCCTAACCCTTTGATCTCTTTGAAGATAATATCCCCCTGATTTTTATCAAGAGTTTTCTTAGGTGACTTCAGTTATCTAGAATGTAATTAACTATAGGCGCTTGCCTTTATAGGAAGCTTTTTCGAACCCAACTTAATATAAATCCTATTTAATTTTTTGTATTAAATATGAGAATTTATCGATCAACATAAAACGGTTTCGCATACTTAAACGGATGTCAAACAATCTTTAGTTTATTTAATCAAGTCGTCACTAGTAAGTAATGTATCTATCCCTCGGGATAGGTGCACTACTTGCAGTATTAGGCTCGTTTATCTAAACTACTAGGGATATGAGATCGGTTCGGTCTTGTATTTTCAAAAAATTAAAATACTATTTTTTCTAAATTATATACGTATTAAATTAAATTAAAACGGGTGTTAGGATATCCATCCTAGTAGCCGACAACTTAACAACTCTTCAACTTATTAGTGTCGACACAGACATTGGTAAATGTTTAGCCAAACTTTAAAATATAGTACTTAACATGTGTGGCTAATGTCGTCAGCAATTCACTCTCTCAAATTTGCCATTTTAGATGACCCTTCCCCATCTCTGGTGTCTGTTTCACCTGAATCCATGTGAAGTTGTGGAATGGAGCGACCCACATAGTACTTAAATGCTTCGGGATGAATTTGAAGTAAATTCGCATCAACCATGGTAAATTATGCATCAAATCTTGAAGGATGCCTTCTAATAAAGTTGTGTAGTGTCATGGTGGCCACCACTATCTGGACCAGCTTCAGAAATGGATAAGTGGGCATATCACGCAATATAACCCATTTCTTGTTCCACACACTGAATGATCATTCAATTATGCCTCACAATGAAGAGTGTCTTTTATTGAATAATTCTTTCTTATCACGCGCTACACTTCTTGACCTTTCAAAATCTGGGAAATGATACTTTATATCTGGGTACGGCTTAAGAAACCCCCTTTTTAAGGGATATCCGGCGTCGACTAAGTAGTACTTACCTGTTGCGTGATGTTTTTATAAACGAAATTACATAACAAACTCTACTTCTCAAATATACGTACCTGAAGGAGGGTAAGGGAACCCATATGATCGGTTTTTAGTAGCAAACTTGAAAACATGACTATCCTGTGCGCTACCTTCCCATCCAGCTATCACGAAGGTAAAACACATATTGCAATCACACACGGCCATGACATTCTATGTTGGGGATCCACACCGTCTGATGTAAGCAACCTTCTATGCAGGAGACAGTCATGCATCGGCATGTGTTCTGTCAATTGCTCCAATACAATCCAGTTGTTAAGAAAGTAGCCCTAAACCCTTTCAAATCAATCATTGGTTTCCTTCAAAATGAAAATTATGTTGAGAAAGTACATTAAAAAAGGCCTTGTATCAAGGGTCATTTGCAATTTGTGTGGAAATGGTTTGAAACGTTGGGTCCTCAGGCTTGACTATCTTGTATGCTAGACTCACTAGTGCATTTAAACCCACAAGAAAAATATCTACTAATGGTTTCCGAAAAATTTTGGAATTGCTCCATAGCTCCTCTAATGGATTTTTTTTTATATAAGATATACAAGGTAATTGCAGATACCTCTCTGACAGTTATTCTAAATGAACCATGTAATCCATGAAGGTCCCGAAGTTCATTAAGCAGGTCCAGAAATATCTCCTTCGTCATATGGAATATGTTTGCAAACTTTATTAGGTGTCATCGTAATAACTCCTTGACCCATCGATCTCTAATCTGACTCGATGTCATACAAGGAGTTCGGTCAACGTATGTATGATACTAGTAGTATAGCAAGATGAGGGCGAGAGCAACTTTGCGGTTGTGGTTTAGTTGTTCTTCATCCATTCTACAAAATGTGTTAAATGATATTTTTTAAAACATTTTAAGCATTAACTTGAAGTAATAGGAAAGAGACTATAGTAAGAGGAAAAAACCAAATGATAAACATAAAGTATAATGGAACAAACAATCACAAAAAGTTAAAAGAAGACATAGTATTCAGGAGTCCATCACATCAATATTACAATTACCGGTTCTAAAACAAAAACCAAAGATCACTCCTAATCAATCATTCATAAAATATCGCAAGTAAAAATGTCGGAATTCTGAGTCCAAATTTGTAAAGAACTGCCTACGAGTTGAGTTCCCTAGCAATTTCACATATTTTAAATACATTGGCTCATCTTCCTTAACACCGGGATATGTATATTGGATTTTAAGGCACTCCTAAATTGAGTAGTCCTTTGGTGTTGGTGTTGGTGTCGGTGCTGCAGGCTTCGCTTTGCAGGATTCAAGTAGTGATTCTATGGAAACTCTGACAAATGTAGCTCCAACTTTCTTTTTTTATCCACTAGGACGCTTTGTCCCACCAGTTGATTGAACACCAGTATGCACTTGGTTGGGATCTTCTCCAGACTCACCTATGTGCTTGGTTTCCATGTCCTGTGTTAAACCGGCATAGCCCTGATTAGTTGGGGTGAAAGCATGAGTTCTTGTAGCGACAACTCCTATAAACATGTCATCCAACTTTTCCTCTAATACATGATCAATGCCACTAAGCTTGAATTATTTAGCTGTAGGCACTACCTCTAATAGAAAATAAAAATTATTAGTCAAAATCATTACAAAGATGCAATCAATGCAAACAGCAAATTTAGGTATGTATTTATTTCCAACTTCTCAGCCCACCATTCATCTGGTGCATCTATTGTTTGCTTAAGTGGATCCCAAACCAGTCCTGTTGATTCTCTTTTGAGTTTTTTTCCAAATTTTTCAGTCTTTTTTTAATTGATACCACTTATTCTTTAGTTTCATCAGATTGTAATCCCTTCCGGTCAGATCCTTGAATTTATTTGTTAGATTTTGCAAACCTTCTTTATTAGAATAGGTGGTCGACCTATTATTACCCAACTCAACTTCCCTCACACAGAGATCACAAAATATCAGGGTGGTCTCTTTATCTCACATGGTCGATGATCCAGATTCTTTAGATTTACTCATTTTGACTATGAGATAAACGAGCTAGCATGGAATTAATGGTATGCAAGAGAAAAACCGTATATAGAATGAAATTTTAAATTAACTTTCAAACTTTTGTAATTCTTTAAACTGAACAAAATAAATACCCATAAACAAAATTTGCAAAAAAAATTAACCATTTGGGTATGGTCTTGATTGAAATCTAATATAAAATATATTCCCATAATCAAAATTACATATTTACCAATTTCCAAATGAGTCGTTTGAACACAAATGTGGACATGGAAAGCATACTAAAATGACATAATAATAGAAATGAACTAGTGATTCATGTCGTTCTCTAATGTGATCCATGTCGGTATGAAGAGAGCATATAGTTCTTGCCATATGAGAGTCAAATAGATCTTGCATAATTACAAACTATATACAGGGTTGGCAAAGACTACATATTGATACACCAAAAATATATGCATTTTTAGACCCATATTTTATACTCATTTTTTTGTGATATTGCACTTTAATGAAGGATATTTGTATGTTTTCTTGCAGGTTGTTGATTTTTAGGACTTGAAGCAAAAAGGATGGAATTTGGTGTCAAAATGATGTTTTTTAATTAATACTCAGCATCGACGGTGCTAGAAGCAATGCTGACGGCACCAAAAGCAGCTCCGACGGCACAAACTTACAGAACGACTGATGGATTTTACTCAGCGCCAACGACGCCAGAAGCAGCGCAGACGACGCAATTTGACAGAAAGCATAGAATTAAATTACAGACCACCAGTGTCGATGGCGCCAATGTCAATTCAAACCCTGATTATAGAAGATTTGACAAATTTGGACGCTTTTTGAAGCGTTTTTGGATGCACATATTGAATAACTGACTCTAGGCTCTATTTGAGGCCAAAATTGATCAAAAAATGCACTCTTCTTCATTCCTCCTTGCTCATTTTTGCCACACCTCACCTCCATACACTTTTTTCCATCTTCATTCCACCACCATTCAGAAGTCTATTAGTGATTTTTATTTAAGAGTTTAGAGTTTTTGTGGTGAGATTAAGTGTGAATTCTTCTCTGAGAGCGTTGGAGAAGTAGAAAAGTGAGAGATTTCTTCTTTCTACATTCCTAAGAGAGGCTACAAGAGGTTTGCTTTGAGAAAGAGTTTCAGATAAGTGTTGTTTGTTTATTAGTTTTGTATGAACTTTCTTTTATATATGAAACTTGTGTTTTGTTGTATCTTTCTCAAGAAGTCAGAGTAGTTTTTTTTATCATTCTCCCTACTCTGAGATATGGTGAAATAAAGAGATAACATTGATGTGTCAATATTAAAAAATAAAATAAATTGTGATGATATTTCAACTGCGATCTTAATTTACTTTTTGATCTGGCCAATTGAATTTTAAAAATGTGTTGTGAAACATATGATCTAGAAAATGAAGCATGAGTTCTACAACAGAGTGAGGATTACATTTGATTTTATGAAGAAGTATTTTGTTTATGGAATTAAGTGCAAATAAATAGGAAAATATACGTTGTTGGGTGTAGAATTGGAGATTTTATGGTGACAGACTAAAATCTCTAATTCGGTCTTAGTGTTTAAAAACTAAAGTGAGAGTTAGCCTTCAGCTGAAGGGAAGTGGAAAATCTAGAGTGGGAGCCAGTATCCTCCTAGCCTAGCCATAAATTTAAGGACTAAACCTAGGAATAGCCAATGATTTTCTATAACACTGTATGAGGGTAGAGAATTAAAACTACTCTATTTGGCACAATACATATTAAAACCAATTATCTCATCTCATTTTACCAAAATCTCATTATAGTGGGAATGATATTTTTTCACATAAGAAATCTTCATCACATAAAAATATTTTAGTAGTTTAGTAGTTACTTTTTAAAATTTGCATTTCAATTTTGCTAGAAGTTAAATAATTTAGTTTTGCTAGCATCTTTCACATTTGAAATTAGTGACAGTAATATCGTTTGATTTCTGTGATTTTTCTAGTTAATTTATCACTTTAAATTTAAACCTTCCCCGTGGGATCGATATTCGAGGCTTAAATAGAAAGTCTTTTATTACTTGATAACGATATGTATACTTGCGTAGACTTAAATTTCTTAATCATAAATATTGCGTCATGCTTTTGACACCGTTACATAGCGGAGTTAAACTTATATAAATTGACACAACTATATTTTCCGGGATCACATATGTTTCTCTAAAGTAAGCAAATTTTTCTCTAAAGTTAGCATATAGATCTTGCATATTTTTCTCTAAAGTTAGCATATAGATCTTGCATATAGCCAAATAATCATTCTCGATGATTCACAAAAGTTTGTAATGTAATGAAATCAGAGATCAAGCATACAAAATATAATCCCACAATTCCAGAAAGATAACATAAGGAGATGAAGAGGGAGAGCTATTGCAAATAGTGAAATCACAATCTTGAATCTTCATATATTTTAGAAAAAAAAGTGGATCTACATTTCTACTATAAATACTCATCTTCCAACAACTGGATCTAAGCTTTTAGCCACAAAACAACCCACATTCATCGAAATTTTCAACAGAAGGATCATCAGATTTCTCGTCGAGTGGGGGAGAGGATAGAGGAGAGGAGGGAGGAGAAGAGGGAGGAGCAGAGCGAGGAGAACATTGAATCTACATTTTTGTCCAATTTCACTTGTTAGCCACCAAACACTTCCAGATTCACCGCAAAGAACACATGGATCGTCCAAAATCAAGAAGCATTTCGGTGAAATGGGAGAGAGGAGGGAGGAGCAGAGTGATGAGAAGAGAATCCTTACCTGTGGAGTGACTTGAGAGGGAGGATTGATGCCAATACTTCGAAGAAAGGTTAGGGATCAGACTTTTTGCAAGGGTAGCTCCGTAAATGCTTTGAGCCCGAACGCGGATCGTGGGGATATACTCATGGTCCGCGTGTAATACAAAATAGAGAGCATCGTTTTCTGAAACGCTACTAAAATGCGAGAAACAAACGTTAAGGCGGCATTTTTAAAATGCCGCCGCACTTTTAAGCTGCCCCAAATGGGCCCTTAATGTGCTTCCAGTTATAAATAGCTACGAATAGTGTGAAATGATAATTACAACCATAACCCTTCTCAATCAATCGGCTTCATCTCGTGCCACTATTGAATATCTAACAGATCATTCTCTTGTCAACTGGCCTCTACTTGATTGGTATATGAATCAATATATCTTGATCATTTTACCATTGTTCGGCCACTTGATCTATCTCTATCCTCTAATTTAGTGACCTCTCAGTCAGTTGACCCTTGGTCAGCTGGTCAACCAATCTCCAGTCTCAGATTTGGCCAACCTTTGAATATCTTTAATTATTCTCACAGAGTCATATTAAGTTACATGTGTTCCACTCTAAGCCATTCGATCCACAAAAAATATGATCAAATGTAGTTTGATTGTACATATTTTAATTCAAGAATTTCCTTTTATATTAGTAGTTCATATTGCTAGAAGAATGAGAGAATTAAATATAGTAAAAGTTTATCTATCATGAAATGACTCTTATGATTGATACTCTCTTGATTTATGTGATATTTATTGTTATAAATTAGATGCAAGCACCTCTTTGAGCTTGTCTGACTTATGTTATACATTGTTTTTTTACACAAACCTCTGGTCTCTCTTTTCTTGTTGTTTTCTTCTCTGTTCCGTGAGACCTTTAGATGGCTAAGATTACGATGTTCCAAATTAATGTCTCGAATGAGGTCTTGATCCTAGAGTTACTCTTTGAAGAGAGAGATAAGAAACATCCTGAGGGTTGTTGTCGAGATAGATCCTGCAACACTCAAAGGAGGATATGAAGGCCCACCTGTGCTTTGCATGGCATAGCTACGCCTAAATAGTTGTAGCTTCATTGGATAGCTTAACTACGCCACAGTAGGGGCATAACTATGTCTTGGGTTCGCTCCATTCCAAGCCTTCTTATTGAGCATTTGAATTAAGTATGTGAAAGAAGATCTAATAACAATAGTGACTACTTCCCTCCATTTTTTTTTAAGTCTCGATTCAGGAAATGAAGGCTTAAACTTTCACGTGTAGTGTTTTCTTGACATGCTTTCTTGGGGAGGTGAAGGTAGTCTACAATCAATAGAATGATAAGGCTCGAAAGAGGTTTCAACAGGAAGGGTAGGAATTCCTAAGCTAGATCAAGAAACTATGGATTTGTCATCTCAAGTTATGGAGGCCCTAAGTCTACCTGCTCATGAAGGTAGTCGATGCACCATTACTAGAGACATTTTGTCAGCAATCCATGAATTGCATATAATAAAACCATGGTAGCCTTAAGGGTAGAGGAAAGAGTCCTCAAATTTCCTATCACTCTCTAAGAAATGGAATAGGTAAAGATGGGACTTATACTTGTCAATTTGATGACAAAGATGTTGTTGGAATGGAGAAGAGGAGAGGGGTTTAGAGAAATAATAATTGGGTGGTATGCATGTAAATATCATCAAGATTTTTTGCAAAAAAATCGGGCATCCCTTTTCTTTTCATGTCTTTTATATATAATCCCACATCTATTATATTTCAAAGAATCTCCATCGGAAATTCTATTTAAATATAAAAATGATAATGAAAATCAAGTTTTTGTAGTGCATAAAATGTGAAAGCAGGAACTATTTTAATTTTCTATTTTTGTTAGAAATATTTAAACATTAAATTATATAGTGAGCTAAATAGCTCACATGAATAAAATATACAAGTTTTTATAGCTGGTGAACAAATTCAACTTTAAATCCATTACAACATTCACAAAATTATTTACACAAATTTTCAAATGAGCCACAAACAAACATTCTATGAGTTCCTTCATCTCTGCTTGTTTGTCCCCTAGCTGCAGACTATAAGCTCAGCTGCAATAATAGATAAGATCAGGATAGACCCAATAAGAATGAAAAATTCATTAGCCTCGAAAGCAAAAGCCTTAAATTATTAATAGTTTTCTTGCTAACTTTTATTGAATAAATCCTTTGAAAAAGAAACCATTAGCCTCGAGATTGTCTTCGGGCTTGATGGCCACTTTTATTTCATACAAAATTAGATTACAAGTGAGGGAGCAGGAGAAAAAGCTCTCTACATGAGAAGGAGATAAAGAGCCTAAAGAGGCCTCTATTACACCCATGAGTCCTCTATTTATAGAGAGAAAAGAAGGGGAGAAGATTACATTTATGCTTTTCTTATAAAGGGGGCCATGAGGGGTACTCTGATCTTTTACCTGCTCTAACTGGTCCTTTAGGAGTTTTTTTCTTATTACGGGATTTCTCTGTGTCGTGGACCGGATGGTGAATAAAATATCAAAGTTTATGTGTTAGAAATGTAAAGATGAAGGATTGAGGGATATGCTTATAAATACCATCCATTTAGGTGTATATATATCTATAAGAACTGATGGTGCATACGTAAATTTTTGGTTTGGGGGGTGGATAGCCTGATTAGCATCCAGCCAGAGCAGCGAGGCAGCCAACCGAAGGGGGAGGTGACCAGCCGACCAATGAGGTAGTGAAACACCTAAAATATATAGCATTTATGTACACATTTTTATACCTATTTTTGAGGATATTGCACTTTAATGGAGGTATTTGTGTGTTTTTCTTTCATGTACAGTCAAATCGATGAAAATTGGTGAAAGGGGTGAAAAAGGATCAAACTTGGAGAAAAAATGAAGAAGTTGTGCAAATTAACAGTGGCGCCAAAATACTTAGGACTGACGCTTTAAGCGTCAGGAGAATAGAGAAGGTTGTGCTTAAGCGTCAAATACCTCGCGCTTACGCGCCAAAGGTAGTTATTTGAAAATTCAATGAATTTGAACGAATTTTTGAAAGGGTGTTTGAAGTAACTATTGGTGAAAATGTGGATTATGGTTAATGGGCACGAAAATATATCCAAATGGCTATTGAAAGGAGGCAAGTCTTGAAAGATTCATTGAATGTGGACACATTTTTTAAGAGACACCAAAACACCTTTTGGAAAATTATATAAGAAGGATTTGGATTGATTTGAAAAGGTCGCCGCCCCCCTCTCTTTGAGACTCCTTTCTGACACTATCATCATAGATTAATTAGAAAGGGAGGAGTTGTAGTTGTGTTATTAAAGAGTATTGTAAGAGAAAAGAAGAGATTCAAAGGAACTTCAAGAGTTTGGTGGAGAGGAATTTAAGATAAGTATTTATCTTTGTGACTATATTTGGTTCTAATTTAGACTTCTTATGTATTTACGTGATTTCTACTTTTAAACTTAAGTTGTTGTGTTTTATCCATGAATTCTGAGTAGTTTTCTTTATCTTTTTTCTTAAAATGATAAGTAATTAAGGGTTTGTTTGGGGCTGCTGCAGCTTATCCAGCTTATGCTGATAAACAATTTATCCTTATAATCTGTTGATGGGCAGCTGATCCGGATAATCTGTCTTGCTGTTTGGTTAGTGCGTTTTGAGAACAACTGATTCTGGAGAAATGACCACTCTGCCCCTATTCTGAATAAATGTTTAGCCATTTGTTTAGGGTGTTTTGTAAACAGCTTATTCGCAGATTTTTATAACTCAAAAAATTCCTATTATAATGAAATTTAATTATAGTTCAAATCAAGATATGATTTTATTTAAATACTACATTTTCATTCCATGAGATTTTTAGTTTATTAATATCTTATTAATTATAATTTCAATTTTAATTAAAAATGAATTTAATTTGTAAGCTATCATAGAAATTCAAATAAAATAAATATATTAATTATTATGCATGAAATTTATGTCACTTTTTATAAGTTAAAATGATGTTACTTTTGATGAGATGAAAGATTTGTGTGGTATAAATGTTAAAGTTAAAGTAGGAATTAGATATGTAAATAAATGGTGGAATGTATAGTTGTTAACGATCCGATTTTGAGTTGAGCTGGGGTCGGCTCTAAATTTTATTTTTTACAAGCTAATTATTTTTTCTATGTTTAAAACGATTAAATGAATAAAATTTTGAATAAAAATTTGATGCAATATGAAAATTCCCCAAAAAACAAAAGCAGAAATGGAGTCGCCGAGCAGCTCGCAAGATTCATCGTCTCTCCAGCCTTCTTCCCTAATCCTGTCTTTGAGGTCAAAGGGAACAAAGAGTAGAGAGGAAATGGAGTCACCACTGTCGTCTCCAACTTCTCTGGTGGTGAGCAACCCTAGGAGGACGCTGAGCTTAATGAAGGAGAGACGATCTTCAACATTCTCCTCCGATCAGGAGAGAGGAAGTCGCTGGCAGCTATGGCTGGATTCACCGCCAAGCACAACCCGAAACCCTCCAAAGTTTATGGTTTCGTAGGCTCCATCACCACAGTCACAGGAGGGTCACGGGGGTAAATATCACGCTAAAAAATGCGGACCATGGGGGTCGTCCCATGGTCCACGTCTTTTACAAATTTGAAAACACCGGTTTCAATATTCTCATCATAAGCACGAACAAAACAGTGCAGCGGCGTTTTGAAAACGCCGCCCGCACTTATAAGCTGCCCCAAACAGGCCCTAAGTGTTGGATGGAAGTTGTGTGAAGTATTGGTCTTTAATGTCAGAATAAGCTGTGATTATTTAATTTTTGTACTTCATTTACTTCTTGATTTGGTCAATTAAGATGTTAATATTTGTTGTGAGAAAGATCCGAGATGGTATTGTCTCAGTCAACTAATGATAAGAATTACATGAGAATGTATGGATGAGAACGTAATTCATATGATTGAGTGTAAATAAATAGGAAAATAAACTTTGAAGAGTATAGAGTTAGAGGGCTTTAGAGTGACAGGCTAAAACCCTCAATTCAGTTTATTATTTTAGGTCTTGATACGAGATGTTAACCCCCAGGTGAATGGAGAAGAGGAAACTCTAGAGTGAGAGTTAGTATCTTCCCTACCTAGCCCGTATTCAGGACTAATCAAACTTTTAGGGTGTGTTTGGAATGGCTTGTGTTTATCCAAATAAACAACTTATCCTGAAACTCGGCCTACAAGGTTCGACTTGAGGCTCGCATTTAGTGTAAAAACCTAACTGCATTTTCAAATAAGCTGTCGAAACATATTTTCTAAACAGTAAGGCGGCGTTTTGAAAAATGTCGCTCGCACTTATAAGCTGCCCCAAACAGGCTCTTAATTAGCCAATGTTTTTTATAGCATATCTAGTAATGATAAAGAATAATATTGCTCATATTTGGCATAACACAATTTGCATACTTCAACAACAGAATACATATACTTGTTACTGATTCATGATAAGAAAAATATATTTTATTTATATTGCTTTCATCTTACAAAAATCAAGTTAAATTTAGTTAGTTGTTTACTTTATTTTTAATTATAAAAAATTAACAAAAATAATCGAACTTTCATTCATATTATAGCATCTATAATTTGAGTAAGAATATTTTTCAAAGTAGAATTTGTTATCTAATTTCTTCTTAAAAATTTGTAGTACTCTCTGTGGGTTCGATATTCGGGGCTTAATCAAAAAGTTTTATATTACTTGAAACAATACTTTTACTTGCGTAGTATCCTAATATTTAAATACATTTGTTGCACTCTTATTTTCTTCAGAGTCAATTTTTTGGCGTTGTTGTAAAGGAAGAACTATAAATAAAGAAAATTGAGAATATAATCACACTTATTTAGTAGTACTGTCATAAAAGTCAACATCAGGTAGCAAGATTTGGGTGTTATATATGTAAATTTTTGTTTTTCAAAAGTTTGGCCTGCCATGGTGGTCGGCTAGAGCGGCAAGGCGGACGACAAGTGGATAGCCGACCAGAGGGGGAGATTGTCTGCTAGCCAGAGGGTGGGTGGCATGTTTTGGGTGGTAACTATGTAAATCTGTTATATTTTAAGAATTTGTTAACCATGATTGCCGGCAGAAGTGGTGAAACGGCCGACCAGTAGGCTGGCGATCGGCCGATGAGATGGTCCACCAAAGGGAGGCTCACAAGTTTTGGTGATATTTTTTGAAAATTTATGGTTTATTAAGAGTTGGTCGGCTAAGGTGACCGGCCGTAGCGGTGTTGCTACCGACCAAAGGGTTGGCGATTGGAGTGGGAGGCGGTCGTTTTGTAGGCAACAAGATGGAGGGTGAGGTGGTCAACTAAAGGGCGGCCGGCATTTTGGTGGTGCATAACAAGTTTGGGTGCTTATGTATGTAAATATATATTGGTTGGCTTTTGTCCATTGGATGCTGGCCTTCCATGCTTAAATGTCATACTTATAGCTTGTCATTTTAGAATATAAATTAAATATTTTACTTTTGGGTAATTAATAAGAAATGTTGAAAGAAAAGATAAAATTAAATATTTTAATTTTTTTTATTTTAATATGATAATTACATAGAAAAAAAAAATCACATAATTTTGTAGTCAACAAATCATTCAAAACTTCCTTATGCTTGATATTACTGCGAGAAAAGAAAATTTCAATAATACCATATTCTCTTGATGCATCTTTTTCATGTTTAAATATAAGATTCGAAAGTGTTATAAATATAAATATTAAAGTATATTTGTTTATTACATAATACATAAGAATAGATTAGTATGCTAATAAATTTCTCATAAATTTAATTCTTCACAATATTTTGTCTTCAAATTTTTCTTTTAAAATGTCGCTTGGTGGAGTGGTTCTGTTGGTGATTCGATCATCTCACCGAACCCTACAATACATTTTCTTTAAAATAATTCATCGTTGTGAACCATGACAAGAACACGACATCACGATCCTCTGACACGTGCCTGATGAAACGGCTATTCTCTGATTTAAAATTCAAACCTTCTCATCCCTACCTCCGCCGTCCACAAAATCTTTTCTCCCAGTCTCAACCAACATCCGCTCTCTTCCTCTTTCTTCTTTCCTCGAACAAATTCGTCCCTTTAATTAGAAAACAGCTCCCTTCTCTTCCTCCTGCGTATGCCCTTTGAGCTCTTCTTCTTCTTCCTCTCCTCGTAACAGTTCAGATCATGCTCATGTCGATCCCTAGAAGCACAGCGATGGGCACTCCTTTCTTCTATGAGTTCAAGAAGCAAGCTACGTTTTTCCTCAGAGAGAAGATCAAGAACGCTCGTTTGGCTCTCACTGATGTCACTCCGGCTGAACTGTGAGTCTTTTCTTCGACATCAAGTAGGTTTTTCTCTTTTTGTTTCTATGAATCTATTGAATTTATTTTGGGTTTTTGTAGACTGACCGAGGAAGCGACTAATGGGAATCCATGGGCGCCGGATGCAAGGTCGTTGTGCTTCATCTCGAGATCAGCTTTTGAGATCGATGATTTCTGGAGAATTGTGGATATTCTGCATAAGAAGTTAGTGTCTTTCTTCGTTTTTGATCAAGATTCAGTTTTTGGATTTTTTTTTTTCAAGAGGTTTATATATTTTATATCAGGCTGGCTAAGTTTGATTTGAAGCACTGGAGAGAATCATACAATTCTCTAGTAGTTCTCGAGCATCTTCTGACTCATGGACCAGAGAGCGTTGCAGATGAATTTCTGTGTGATATAGAGGTCATTCAAAGATTGGGCGATTTTCAGTATATTGATCAGAGAGGGTAAGATGATAAAAAGCTTTTATTTTTTGTTTCAGATTGATGATTTTATCTTAAAACCAGAATTTTCTTCAGGTTTAATTGGGGATTGGCTGTTAGGAAGAAATCAGAGAGGGTTCAGAAGTTACTTGAGAAAGGTCCAGTGCTTAAAGAAGAGAGGGATCGAGCTCGCAAGCTTACAAGAGGGATTCAAGGTTTTGGAAGCATGAACTATAGAATATCTAAGAAAAACCAGGACGAATTTGAGCACTCGTCTGATTACTTTGGAAGGTGCAATTCTCATTATGAAAATTATAGCCAACAAGATGATGAAATGTTAGAGAAAAAGAATAAGAGTTCTAATTTGAAAGACCCACAGAAAAATATAATCTTGACAGGAAAAGGACCCATGAAAACTGATCCTGCTGATAATATGTACGAAAGATTAGCAGACGAAGAAGAAGCAACTCTTGGTGATGAGGAAGAGAGCAATGGCTTTCCAGTGGAAGATATGAAACAATTGCTGGAGAGGCCAAAGCTTGATTTTCAGAAAGAAGAGCACCACCCATTTGCTTTTAATGAGCATCAGAGAATGGAATCAATGATCCTTCTGAGCCAATCGTGAGGAATCGTAAATTTTGGGTATATGATGGAATCAAAGAAGTTTCACCACTTTCTCAGCGATGCAACTTGACCGGAATGAACTAATGGAAACCTGATGAGGCTGTGTAGTCTCTCTTTCATTTTGGCTTTGTAAATATGAGCATGTAATAGTATTGTGTTCTGTTGCAGCCTTTCTTTTCTTTCTTTGGATTGTTTTCTGGACCTGAATGTTAATGTAGGCCAGCGTTTTTTAATGTTAATACTTTTTTTCTGATAAGAGTTGTGATTGGTTGGTTAAGTATATATCTAAATCATGCTGAATTAATTAAAAAAATTAAATTTTTGTAAATTATGCATCATATGTCAGGTAAAAAAACGTTGACATAACTATAATATTACTAACCTGCAACCATAATCTATCTACACTGGCAGGTTTATTTGGATAATAGTCTAGAACCTAGGGGTCACATGTTATGCAAGATCTGTAATAAATATTTTTTAGCTGGGCAAAACTATGTTTAATATACATATTTGTTCTGTCAGTATTGTTTGGATATTTGTGAGGAAATGAATTGACTATAGGACTGCATGTATACCATGGTGACCCTTCGGAACTTGGGAAGCATTAATAATTGATGCACCCTTGACCTTATTTAAAATCATAATGAATGCATGTTTAACACAATTATATCCATACATATAGGTACGTGTACTTAACAAGAAGAGTATATAAATTACATATTTATAATATGAACAAGAAATTATGCAGACCCCCTCAGGTATGTTTTCTAGGAAATGCTTTGGTAGGGTTTCTCCTCCCCGCCACCTCTCTTCTCTCTTGCTCCCATTTTCTTAACCTTTTTACTGGTTTTTCTCTCTATACTTTTTGATTGAGAGGCCTTGCCCTTTTGTTCTTATGGATATTGCCATTTTCACTCCCCTCTCTACTTCCTCAGGTTCTATACTTGGCGCTCCTCCCCCTTTGAACTGGAAGGATTAAATTGCCTCACAAATACTAATCACCTATATCTTTAACCTCTCATACATCCCTAATCAGATAGACAAAGTCATTTTTTTTTTATGTTGAGATCCAGGAAGGCTCTAAATGCTGGAGATTGGCTCAAGTGGGTTACGCCCTTGGTAAGCGCCCTTTTACAGTTCTCTGCTTCAACATATTTCTAAATGTTGGATGCTTAAGGGATCATTGGATCTTATCTTGCTTTCAAATGGTTTTTTTCTTTTTAACTTTAGCTGTTATGGTTATGGTCTTAAATGAGGCCCTTGGTTCCTCATTGGAAAGCCCATCATTTTCAAAAAAGTAGATCCCTGGGTTTAAAACTGTTAGAGAGGACTTGAAGGAAATCCCCATCTGGATAACACTCCCTAAACTTCCCCGTTATTATTGGACTGAAATGGGTATTTTCATAATTATGAGCAAAATTGGTCTTATATTGATGGATCCTCTCACTGCAAAAGGTACTTTGCTTACTTTTGCCCAAGTTTGTGCCCAAATTCATACTGAATCCACTCTTTTGGAGTCTAACACAATTTCTATGAATAGATCTGATATACAAAAGTTGGTCTTGCGTGAATGGGAACGTGAACCTTGCAATGCTTGTAACACCTTCTCTCATGATAATGATTCCTGCCCAAAATTCCCAAACTATTGACCACCTCCCACTCTCCCTCTTCACAGAGGCTGAAGCTGCTCCAGGAATGGGTATGACCAAACTCCCAGGAGCCGAAGTATTGTTACCCTTATGCCCCCACCCCCTCCTTTTTCCACAACAAATCAGCCCTCTTCCCCTTACCTCATGGGGAATTGCAACGGATTTCTCACCTTTCTCTTGACTCTTCTATCCCCCTCCCTCTTCCTCTATTCCTTCTACCTCTCATTCTAGAAAAAAGCAAATCTAAGGGCAGCGCCCCTCTTTTATTAATGTTGATGTACCCCAAACTAGCTCTTTGGAATGTTAGCCGCTTTAATAATGACATCAGAGTCACTGACAACATAAATCTCATTAAAAATCATTAGTTGGACCCTTTTTATCTGCTAGAAAAAAAGCTTAAAATTTCCTTTATCTTTGGCCTAAGTTCTTATAATCGCTACACTATCTTCCCTTACAAACAATCAGTTTACAATTTTCAAACATCCTCTAATGAGCGTATATAGGTTAAGTGGAGTTCTTCCACTGTTGCTTTATATGCATTGAACATTCAAACACAATTCATACATGGATTAATCTCTATCACTTCCACCATAACATTTATTATCACCTTTATATATGTTGATAATTGTGCCACTAAAAGAAAGGAACTTTGGAGTGCTCTTACTTCTATGGTCCGCTCTTTGGCTAAGCTGTAGTGTATTCTAGGTGATTTTAATTGCATCGTTAATATTAAGGATAAGCTGGGAGGTATCCCTTCAATTCCCAGCAAATTGGTGGATTTTAATAAGTTTATCTCTGACTCTGGGTTTATGCAGCTCACAAATCATAGTTTGCCTATTGTTGATTCAACTAACAACTGAATAACCCTATCCACTACCAACTTAATAGAGCTTTTGGGAATCGGTCTTGGTTTACTTCATTTCAATGCTTTGATTATAATGTCTTAAAAGCATTTACTTTAGACCACTCACATTTTCTCTTATCTTTAGGGTCTGATATTACTTCGAAAAGTCGATTTCCTTATAAAAACTACTTGAGTTCTTTTTTGAAATTTAAATCTCTGGTAAATACTGCTTTGAGTCTTCATGTTAAAGGGGGCCCCCTCTTTGCTCTATGTAAGAGGCTTAAAAATGTTAAATATGCTTCGAAAAAAGCTCATGGTCTTCTTCAAGTTACATTGCCAAAAGAAACTTTGAACTAAGAGTCTCGCAATCTCACCTTCAAACTCTAGTAAAGAGTAACCCATTATATAAGCATCTTATTTCTACTACCTTAGAGGTTCAACAATAGCTCTCTATTGCTTTGAAATGTGTACTCAACTGGATTAAACAACAGGCAAAGTATGCTTGCCTCACATGAGGAAAGGATGGTTTCAAGTTTCTTTTTTATAGAATTAATTCTAAGATAGCAAGGAAATGCATCAAGGAAATTTATTCCAACGACTCTTGCTTTAATACTCCATGGAGTATTGGTTTTGAAGCCATTATATTTTACTTTAAGCTGCACACACACACACACACAATTCACCTTTCTTTACTAGCCGGTCCCTCTCCCCTTCATATAATATTGAGCTTATTTCTAGCTTTTAGATGGGGATATAACAAAAATGCTTTCTTCAGCATTGCCTCTTAATAGTGCTCATGCCCAGATGGATTCTCCTCCAAAATTTGCAAAGATTGTCAAGAGATTATTGGCTCCACTTGACTTGCTATTATCACATTTTTCTTTACTAATGTGATTCTTCCTTGTAGAATTAAGCACAGTGCATTGAACATTATCCCAAAAACCTTTCTTTCTTGAGCATTTAATGAATATAAGCCTATTTATTTTCGTAACACTATCTACAAGGCTATTGCTAAGCTTCTGGCTGGTAGAATCAAGAATGTCTTACCTTCCCGTATCCACTCCTCTCAGGCTGCTTTTGTTAATGGTATGGATAAAACATATAATATTATCTTAGATAATGATATTTTTCATGGTTTCAACACTAATAACAATGCTAATTTGTTTTGTGCCAAAATTGATTCAAGAAAAGCATTTGACATTTTTAACATAAACTTTCTTTATAACATAATGAACTTGATGAGTTTTCCTCCTCTATTCATTTCTTGTATTAAAACCTATATGGATCAAGTCTCATTTTTTATTATCCTAAACCTCCTCTTTTGGTTTAAGGCAGGTAATGTCCCTTGTCTCCATGCATATTTAATATTATTATGGACTCTTTTTTAAGCTTGCAAGATTATAGTTGGCATCTTCAAGTACTAATAACCTTAAAGTTAAGCACCTTATTTATGCAGATGATTTATTGGTTTTTAGCAAAGTCAGCTCTCAATTCATTATGGAGCAATCTAAGTCTCTTTTCACTTTTCATAAGGCTACCAATCTTCAAGTTAATCCTGCTAAATCATATATATGCTTCTCTATATTTGTTCAACTTTAGGAATGTTCATATTTAAGTGAGATAAATGGCTATCAAATGAAACTCTTCCCTTGAAAATATATTTGCATTACTATTCACTCATCTAGAATCACAACCTATAAATGTCCTACCATTCTTGAGAGAATGCAATCCACTATTTGTGGTTGAAAGCAGAAGTTACTTTTCTTGTTGGGAGGCTTCAATTTATAAGAAACAATATATGGAGGTATATTCACTACTTGCTAAGGGCCACCTCCCTTTTTTAAGGCTTGAGAATGTCTATCTCATCCATCATTAATAAATTTTTTTTTTTTAGACTTAAATAATAAAATGCATACTACTGCTTGCCACATAACAACAAAAGCTAGATATTGTGGTGGGTTGAGACTTCCAAACTTTGACACCTTGATTATCATGAGTAAAGCTAATCCTATCTAAGAATTTACAATAGTAACTCTATTCTTTCTAAGTGGTTCTTTCATTTTTATGATTTTTTACTCCAGTTTAGCATGGGCTCTCATTCTGTGCTTTAGAATGATTTTCTTCAAACCTTCAACAGGCTTAAAGTAGGCTTTAAATTTTAAGTATGAATCAAAAGGCAACTCTCCTTCTTAATCGATCCATGAGTTGGAGTTGCACTTTATGAGCACTTTGGTAGTTCTATTTTTATACGGTCTGATGTTCCTTGAGCTACTCATATTTCTGAGCTTCTAGCCTCTAATGCATGGATGCTAAACTATAATCATCAAGCCTCCTTTGAATGCATAAACCACATTGGCAACACTCCAAATCTAGATTATATTATATCCAACATAGAGGTTTATAACTCCCTTTATATTAATTCCCCTGGAATGTCTTGGTGCAAATATATTTAGTTTAAAGGTTATTTTCTTAAGTTTTCAACTTTCACCTGGAAAATTTTAAACAATGGACTTCTGACTATTGATGTATTGATATCTAGAGTTTGTAACTTACAAAACATTTGCATTCTCTGTGAACGTAGTCATGAATCACATGCTCATTAATTTTTTAATTGCCTCTTCTCCTTTCAACTGTTAAATTTATCCAATCCTCTTAGTTCTACTATTCATGTAAGTGTAGCTTTCAACAGTATTTCTCACTTGCTGACAATTTAAAATGCAATGTTTCCAAATTATTCTCTCTCCTTTCCATACGAGTTATTTCTCACTATGTTTGTTTGGAAAGAAATGCTTATACTTTCAAAAATACTATCTAAATAGGAGACTTTGTTGAATCACATTAAATGTGTTATTAAAAGTAAAAACAAGAAATAGAATTTCAAATCCTCTATCCCCCCCCCCCCCCCCCTACTTCTCTTTACAGTTTTCAAGCCCATTCTTCAGAGCCATTTTTTTTATAATTTATGCATTATCTAATTTTGGTGGTTGCCCTTGTACCTTTTGGGAATTCAACTGAGTGCAATTTTGCATTCTAGATGGAATTTTCAGCACCATTTGCTCTCAGTCCCTGGATACATTGTGTAGGTTTTTCCTTTCTTTTGTTGGATTTACTTGCTAGTTAGCTAGATTATGTAATGAATTATGGTGAATATTTTCATTTAGGGCTACACCTCATTTATGGTTACGGATTAACTTTCTTACTTACCAGTTGATATCCATTATTTTTTTTCTCTTTTTTGGGCGGATTTCGATTATCATACTTTTTCACATAGAAAAATTTAATGTTGTTGGTTACCTGCTATTGACCTGTTTCATTTGTTTGTTGTTTGACATTAGTTTTTGGGATGACTACTTATTCTGGATTTTGGAGTTGAAACTCAGTTGGACATTTTCTTTTCATGGATGGAATTCTAAATTATTTTTCCATCTTAGCATTTTGGAGAGCAATGATGCAATCTACAATAATACTTATGTGCTCAACCAGCATACCTACAAGATAAAAGCTCGGAGATCTTTGTTTGGTTTTCTCCTCTCTAATCTAGTTTCTTAGCTGAATAGTTATAACCTGGTCTTATGCTTTTGGCTCGCTGGTGCTCTAGTTTTTTTATAAATTGATATTGTCTGGACGGAGCTCTTCATAGAAGCTGATGAATTTGTCTGACCTCTCTCTTTCTCGTTGATTAGATCTTCTATTTCCTTTTCAATGGTGTAATTTGTCTATTTTACTATTATTTTGTATTCTCAAGATCATTTTTTCTTTTGTAAATGAGTCCTTACCCTTTTCTTGTTACATTTTAATTTTACCATTAAGTTTCGTTGGGTGTGGCCCTCATTCCCAAAAAAAAAAAAACTACGAACATGAAACTCAAATGATAAAGGACAACAATGAAGAAATACATAATAAATTGGAAGATATGAATGAGACAATATAAACAAATATAATAAAGGAGAAAATAATAAAAAAAATGAAATGATCAGGATATATATGGAACAAATAATATTTAATGATAAAAATACAGTAAAAAATAATATACTAAATAAAAGTGGGATGTTACAATAATAAATACTAAATATTCTTATTATAAATATAAAATAATATGATAACATTTATACAATAAAGTTTAATAACATATTAACCCTAATAATACCCTTATATCAACCTCAAGATTCATGCAATATGAGCCAATGATTAACATTGCATTTATAGCAAGAAATTCATAGGCATTCAACATTTCTAAATATGTTTGAAAAGGTATTTAGCTAAATTTCTTCATACTTATTCATGTTTAATATATCTAAGATAACTTATGGCTTGTTCATTTCTGAAATCAATAGTCACCACAAGGGTTGTGACTAATTCTTTCCGCTATCATATGAAGTGAGATTAGACATATCATCATCATAATGAACTATATAATGAAAATGACAATAATCTGGTTGTTATAAACAAAATAAAAATAATTGTGAGACAAATTCTCCCTTTGTAGGAACTAATTATAACAAACTAAAGCCAAACCATTTACTATATCTGACCTAAACCTAGGCAACATCACGTGAACCTCGACCCTGACGACCTTCTCCCAACTCCCTTCGATCTCTACCTCAAAGTGAAAATCTCATGCCTCACCCTATTTTCATTCTATAATTAGAAGTTCTAAACCTAAGGCATTATAAATCCCCCTGTCTTTTCCTCAAATAGTCATTGACCTCTCTCTCCCTCTTTTGATCGAGAATGAGCCACAAACCCTCCTCCTCACATTCTCTTTGTAACAATCAAGCAACTACAATCCTTATTTCCCTTCTTTTAGTCATGGAATCAATTTATTAGGCCTCATCCATCTTCGTACTTTCACCCTTGCAGTTGTCTCCTTTGATCGAGTAAACACATACTCTGAGATTTATTATCCCCTCTTAATCATTTTAGTAAATCGTGGCCACTTTTCCTTCTACACTCATCTCTTTTAGAGGAGTTTAACCCTTTAAAATTTTTAGCATATTTATGAAGGCATTGTTTTTTAAATGTTAAATTAGATTGATTTAATTTCAATTTTATTATAAAGATATTAACTAATCTTTATTATTTGTGAGCGTAACTTGTCTCGAGCAGGTTGTACTTATGAAAATAAAATATTAATTTTAAATGCTTACAATTTTATATAGATGATTAATTAAGAGTTTTATTGTATAAAATCTCCATGTTAAGTGTCATGTAGTATTAGTTCATTGGACCTTGGGCGGCTATGGTTTTGAGTGTTCCCAACACAAGATAAATTTTTTTTATTTATTAGGAAATGAACATACTCTTCATCATTAGAGATATTACCATTGGCGATTGTATAAGATTTGTTAATTATTCTATAGATTTCTAGACTTGTTTTCATGTTCAGTTTTTACACATATTGTAAAAATCATACTTTTCATTTTATTAGTCTATTTAATATTTTTCCACCACAGTTACTACTCAAACTCTGTCATGAAATGCTTCATATAGTTGCAAGTTGTATGCATGCATAATGATTTAATTAAATTTGAAAACCTTAATCATATAAACTATGTTTTATAATAGAAGCGAGTAAATTTTATATAGATTATTAAATGTTTGTTAATATTTACATGTAGTATGAAAAATATTTATCACTATTTATGATGGATTTATAAGTTTGTAGAACAATTTTATATATTAGCAAGCTGAGCTGATTAGTCCACATAGTGACAAATGTTCATTTTGATTATAAAATATACATTAAATCTTTACATGTAATTTATTAAATATATATGCTTGCTTACAATTGATTTATATAATAATAAAATTTTAGATATTAATTGGCCATAATAACTAATCCATAAAGTGATCACTTTTTTATAAATTTTTAGTCTTTCTATGGTTTGATGCAAACCTTCACGATTTTAGGGTATCTTAGCCGAATATAGATATATACATAAATAAAAAATAAATGACAAATGACCACTGGTTCACCTTATGGACACTATTTTGGTTGTAGGAGTTGTAGAGTTGCCCATGGGAAGCTGTCGGTCGCTGGAATTAAAATCCTGTCGCCCTCTTCGGAAAGACATTTTAATTTACATATATATATATA
>JXCR01144415.1:38910-50573 GCA_002079205.1 Phalaenopsis hybrid cultivar
TATATATATATATATATATAGTTTAGAAAATATGAAATCAAACCGAACTCATATTTTTCAAAGTTTAAATGAAAGAGCACTGTACCTCAAACCCTATATTTATCCTGAAAAAGTAAACACAAGACTTGAAGGTGGGCCTCAATCAAATAAACTAAGAAATATATGACATCTGTTTGGTCTGCAAAACCATTTTAGTTACTGAAAAGTTCTCCTATTTAATACGAAAAATTAAATCGGGTTTATATTAAGCTGGGTTCGGGAAAGCTTCAACCGCTATAGTTAATTATATCTTAGATAACCGAAGTCACCTAAGAAAACCCTTAATAAAAATCAGGGGATATTATCTTCAAAGAGGTCAAAGGATTAAGACTTTTCAACGAGATCAGACAAAAATGTGTGAAAGGGGAATGACTCAAGTTTGGAACATTTTATTTTGGAATCCAAATGAGGAAGAACTAGGAGATGTCATAGATCTAGAGGAGAACCTAGGTGACTTCCCAAGATATCTTATGGTTTGACTTCAATTTAGAAGAGAAATATTTAAATGTTTCATCCTACCAATTTTATTAATTAGAGCTTATATTCGTGTGAAATTATCACACAAATAACCTCAAAGATGTGAGGATTTAAGTCGTGATAGAGGATAACTTCGGAATTCTAAAGCAGGTTAGGACTTAAATTGTATAACAAAGCTATACAAAGACCTAAAAATAAATTGAAGATTTATGTTTTATTAGCAAACAACCTCAAATTCTTATGGATTTGTTATTTAATTCTAAGAAATGGTTTAGCTAGTGTAGACATGTTTTGTTGTTGAAGATGACCATGCTGCCCACACTGCTAGCTCCAAGCTCCTCGTCGCGACAAGTTTAGGTTTTCTATTGTGTCAAGTTATGATGTCAAATCAGATGTCCCTATGATTATTGTTCTTTAAATGTTATGAGGCTTATTAAAGTTGAATAGAGCGACACCAGTTAGGATCCTACGATTCCCTCGTTTTGGCACCACTATTTTCTTTTGAATTCACTTAGTCCAAATGAATTTACTAAACTCAACTTAATAAGTTTCATACTTTCATTTAGTCCGTGAGAAATCTCGTTAGCAACCGTAGGTTACCTCCTATGAGGGTTTCCCGATCATTCAATAGAGACGTCTTAATTTAGTTGCAATTGTTGTTTTCTGATATTTGATTAAATTTTGAGTTGTCTTATATTTTTGAATGTTGTGACAGTAAATTTTATCTTGGTTGATTTTAATTTTGGTTTTGGCTTCAGTTTTGTGGCTATCCTAAAGGTTTTAGTTTTCATCCAAGATGACATCGTTGTTTAACATGCAAGTTTGAAATGGAAAAGGTATAAAAATGTAAATGCATTAATTTAAAAGCATACTTGGTGTATCTTCTTGTTCCTCTACCTGAAACGTCAGTACTTGCAAAACATATATATGTATAATTTTGCAGGAATTAAAGCATGTTTATAGAAAAAGTATGAAGTGCAAACTTATAGTGTGCCTACCAAATCCTATATCATATCTTGGTGTATTTAAATTTTAAGAATGATTCCATTAAGTAAATTATAATAATCTCACATGTCATTCAAGACTTCTAAAGGATCATGAAAAAATTTTGGGTAATACCTTAGACATTTCACGGTCCTCAGAATTATCTTGAGTTCACTATGGTTTTATCATATCTGCTATTTAGTTCATTAAATTAATACCCTTATGCTAAGTGAATTTGATGCTTTAATTATCCCTTAGGTGGAGTAATTATCACTTGATATCTTACTTATGAGTTATATGGGTAAAGACCCTTGGGGGCGATTTGACTTAATTAAAGAATTTTTTTAATTTGACTTTAAAGAATGGGCTTGTAGTGTTTTGGAAGGTTTTAAATTAATTATAACTATTTTCTAAACCTCATTAGACAAAATTTTGATTAAACCTAGCTCACTACTAAGCCCTTAAGATTTAATGGGTAGATTTCTAAAACCATCAATTAGGGTTCAAAATTAGTAATTATCACTTGATATCTTACTTTTGAATATTTGTGATCTCAATAATGAATTATAAATTATATTAAAACCATCAATTAGGGTTCGAAATTAGTGAATTATGATCTTCCAAATCAAACCCCTAACCTTAATATCCTCTTATTTAAATATTCTTCCAAATTTCATTAATTTGAAAAATTATAAATTTATCCTTTATGAAATTCAAAGTATGGTTGGTTTCTACCACTTATCCCTTTCAATGTTTCAATCATCAAGACATGTTATTTTAAAATCATTTATCACCCATTTACCCTTTGGATTAGGCCTAAATATTAATTAAGCTCTAAATTCCAAAATTACACTTTTGCCCCTAAGGCCTTAACACCCCATAATTCATTAAATTAGACTCAAATGACTTGGAAATTTTATGTTACTTCACTCATGGATTAATTAAAACATTAGAGGAGAAAATATGATTTTTGTTGAATTTATTTAATTTTCATAATTATTGTTAATGCAAAAATAGGGATTTTCAATGAAAATTCAATAACTCAGTCCAAATAAAACTTTTGTCCTTAAGAAAACTATTAGAGGTTCAAATAGGTCAGAGGATCACTTGGACCAATTTTCATGATTTTTAGAAATTTAATTTAATTATTAAAATTATTTGTTGGTTTTGAGTATTAAATAAATATAAAATAATATTTAAATGGAAAATGAAGTTTTATATTTTTATTAAATCTCTCTGAGTCTAGGGAACCTAAAGAAATAAATTTCATATTTTTGTGATTTATATTTTAATTGTTAGAATTATTTTAGTGAAAAATTAAAGAAAATTCATTTTTAACCCTTTTAGAATTAATATCTCGACTTACAAACTTAGGAAAATTATTTTGATTGGTTCCAAGTAATAAGGAAGCCAATGTGATATTTTAGTGTATTTTTACAATTTTGTAATTTTTATGATTTTTTAAATTAATTTTTTGTCATTTAAATGCTAAAAAATGAAATGTTTATTTTAATTTCAAATTTTTTTTTGTTAAGTTCCTCTGATCATAAGAAGCTCCCAAAACCAATTTTGTAATTTTTTAAGTTGTATTTTTAATTATTATGATTATTTAAATATAAAAAATGTCATTTTATCTTAAAATTTTATTTTAATGATCAAATTAACTCCAATTGACTTGAAATTTTTATGGGGAGTTCCCCTAATATTAAGTTACAGTAGAGAATAATTTTTATCTCATTTAATTTTATAATTACTCCAAATTAATTTTCTTTTTTTTAGGGTTGGTGAAAATTAGAATTATTTTAAAAGAGTTAAACCAAGTTCATATTTTTTGTAGAATCCTCTGACCACAATGAACCTACCAAAATAAGGTTTGTATTTTTATGATTAGTATTTTAATTATTATAATTTATATACCAAAACAAAGATCATTAACTTAAAAATTGAATATCTCTAGTTAGAGATGCCCTCTGACCTTAGGAAAATCAGGGGAGATGCCTAACAACATAGACATCAAAAGCCCCATGGTCCCATGCCATGGTGAAATTTCTGTGCTAATGGAGAATCAAAATATGGAAAACACCATTTAATTAATTAAAAATAAAATATGCATCAAATAGACATGAAAATATTTCCAAATTTTTTTCCTCTCATCACTGAGCAACATGATATTTTTATTTTATTTTTGTGATTTTTCTACACAAAGTTATGAGTTTTTGAAGTTGTGGCCAATTAAATAATTCTAAAAAAATCCTATTTATCTACTTATCCTACTCAGCCTCGTACGCATCGAAGAAGCATGTGTCACCATTGGATTGGGCGTCGCCATCCGTGTCAGCTCCCCCTTTTCAAACCATGGCTCCATTTGGTGCAATCAGGACTGTCTGAGCAATACACGCTCTATCAGACGGCGCGTGGTCATCGTCCCCAATGAGTCAAGCCCGAAAACCATCCATTTTCTAGGCTTAATATCTCGCTCGATACTCAAACAAATCAAGTGTGGTTTGTTCTTATAGACTCTTCTTCACTAGGAGAATATATCTATACGGTTAATCAACCCTTAAATCAACTCTATGCACATGGAGAATCAAATGAAGCTCGGTTTAGGGTTAGGTTTCAATACCCTGGTCCAAGAGGAGAAGCCTTGATTGGATGCTTGTGGAAGCTTCGTGAGGGTCCCAAGAGCTTATGGATGGTGCCTTGAGCTGTGGTAAATCACCTAGACCCAAGATCGAGCAAGGCCGATTTGGGGGTCCAATCAAATTCCACCTTAGGGTGCTCTGGTGATGGGGCTTTTGTGGGCGATCTTCCTCTCTCATTGTGGGGATGGTGTGGGTGCAATTAATTTGGATTTGGTGGAGTTTTGGTGAGTGTCATATTTTGGACTTGAATTTGAGCTCCAAAATTGAGTTCGAGCAGTGGATTTGAGTGGTTAAGGGTGGTTAGTTTAAGCTCAAGAGGTCTTAAGGAAGCTCTGGAAGAAATTTGACAGAGTCTCCCTAAGGAAAATTTAAGTTATCTTCCTTTGGCCATGGAGGGTGGGTTTAAATAGAGGGGGAATGAGAGGCCACCAAGGGCAATTGGTGAGTGTCCTAAGTTGCTTATGTGGATACCAACAATGTGCAAAATTCCAATTGGGATGAGACAGCTTAGATGTGCTTAATTGTGAGTTTTAGCCATGGGGGAGCATTTGAGGGTGGCTTTTCTGGTTGCCAAGGTTGTCGGCCGGCCAGGGAGAGGTCACCATCCCACTGAGGGAGGTCAGGGCTTGGGTTTGGTGAAGTCAATTGAGGTTGGCCATGTGTAAAAGTGTTGAATTAAAATAGGATGTGAGAATTACTATTTTAGGTCAAATTGGGTCAAGTCATGGATTTGGGTTAGGTTCACCCATCAAGGTTGGCTTGGATGCTGAGGAAAATCAGATGGATCAACTTAATCATTAGTAAGGTCCCTATCTAAATGATTTTGCTAAGTATGGGGTTTAGGTGATTCGTGGGAAGGGTTAAAAGAATCTTAAGGATATTTGAAAGTGTCTTGGCCTCTTGCCACTAATATTATGGTGATGTGGCATGGCTCTCATGGCTCACTTATGGCTTGGGAGTTGTTTCATGGCTTGTTCTTGGCTTAATCAACTTTCATGATGAGGGATTTTTAAATTTATGAAATATTTTGGTGGAGTTTGGCATGATACTTGATTTGGAATGATATTATTTTTAATTTAGGACTTTAGGAATGATTTTAATCAAATGGATGATGAAGAGAAAGAATTGGCATGTGGGCTTTGAATTTGTGCTTTTGAAATTAAATGTGGTGGGCTTGGGCTTTTAAATTAAAAATTAATTTTGGGATAAAATTTGGGCTAATTGAATGTTGAGTTTGTTGTATGGAGATGTCATGAAGGATTTGGAAATTTCAAGTGATTTTGAGTTGAATTGATGGGCTAATTTGATGGATTTAAGCATATAGTCAAAATTAGGGCTTTTGGATTTGAATGAAATTGTGTTTGCAATTGGATCAAATTAGGCTTGAATTTTGTTTAAATTAGGATTGGGGATGCTAAATTTTAATTTGCATTTTGTTTAAATTAGAATTGGGGCTAATTTGGGGACATTTGGGCCTTTAAGGGCAAATTGAGGTTTTTGGTCAAATTGGACTAATTTGGTCAAATTGGGTCAAATTGAAGATAAAAAAATTGAAATTGGGAATATTTGGGATGATTTTTGAATTTTTGGAATTTTTAGGTCATGAAGGACATTTTGGTAATTTTGGCAAAATTTTGGGGATATTTTGGAAATTTGGTACTTTTGCTAAATTTTGGTCAATTTAGGTAGTGGTGAGGGGTATTTTAGTAATAGGGGTATTTTGGTAATTTAGGTAATTTTGAAAAAATTAGGGTTGTATAGGTATTTTGGTATGAAGCCATACTAAACGAATAAGAGCCATATGAGGACTCATTTTGGATGCTCAATGTGCTGGTTCTAACCCTCTTAGCCAAAGACTTGGGGTAGAGGGTCATCCACATGAGCTTTCCAAAATGAGTCGATAGACCAACCTAAGGGGTCATAGGGTTTAGGGTATGTGAGAGAGTGTAGTGTGTGCAATTTAGCCCCACCAAAACCAGATCACCCAGGGTTAGTCCTAAGGTCTGGCCATCCTGTGTAGGACACCCCCCTTGAGCTCTTTGATATTGACCCCACCTACTAAGTGCTAGAGGTTATGACCAACATGTGAAACTTCAAGTTGAGTAAAGAAGAGTTTGGAATTTTCACTGGTGAGGGTTCCTTTTCTAATCCTCTAGGAATAGTCAACAGGAAAACCCTATGGCTAGACCCTAGGCTACTAAAGAGGAAAAACTAGACCTCAACCAAAAATGAGGTCAACACACCTTTAAATACGTCAAATTACACTTGACATGATTACATATGAATACATGAGTATAAAAATACTTTGATTGTTATTTTGTTTTTAATGATCAATAAATTTTCACATTATAAATCATTTGAAGAAATGTGATGCTTATTTTCATATTCAATGTCAGGTATGTTAACCAAATAACTTATAAAATATATTAAATCACTATTATGTAATGATCAGACATCTTTTATTGCTCATACAATAAGCTTCAATATCTTGTTATTTATGCTTCAATAAAGATGAGTTAATTATTGGATTTAAACTATAAAACTCATTTATTATAAAACATTCATAGAATAATTTTTTTTGGTTACTTAGTGGGTCATCACTATAAGTGCATACTTTTAATCCATGGTTAATTTATTTGGTCCTGTACTTGAATTCTTTTACTTAAAGTTCCATCGAGTATGGATAAAATGTGATGGACTCATTAAGTTTAGGTTTAGTCTTGATATTTAGTATGAAACATATGTGGCCTAGCATTGGTTTTTTTCTTTTCTCAAATATTATTCACAATAGTAAACCTAATTCCTCATTCCTCATGCTCTCTTTAGTCCAACAATGAAAAAAAGTAATTTTTCAACATAAACGTATTAAATATGTGGCTTATATGCCATGGTGCATCGAAAAAATGCAACATGGAGCATTTGAAAATTTTGGTGCAACTGCATTTATAGGAAAGCCATTTTAAAGGCAGGCCACAGGTTCGACCCTATAGACCGCATTTCTTCGTGATATGTTTACAACCCGACCCTCAAGTCTCTTGTGATTTATTTTTTCCCCTCTCTTGAGCTACTATCCCCTCTTTCATCTCTAGCAATGTTTGCTCTAAACTCACATAAGATCTCTCAATCCTTTTTGATCCATGCTTAGGGTTTCGTTCCTTTCTCTTCTCCTCTCCCTCTTCCCTCTGTTCTTCAGTGTGGTCTGGATCATTGGTTGGTGGTTATTGTGGCGACCATTCCTTTTTTGATAACTCTCCCTTTCCCCACTCTTTTTTGGTTGAGTTTGGATCATTGGCTCTCTGTTGCCCCCACGGTATTCTTGACAACCTTCTATTGATGCATTTTTATTTATGATTAAAATTTTTTATTCTTTGTTGTGCTATGATGTTTTCAATTTGTTGCGTTATGATGTTGGAATTTGAGATTTTTTGGGGTTATTTGTGTTGTTGATATTGAAATCTTGGATTTCAGTTCTCTATGCTTTATCTAGTTAGTTTTGTGTTGTTGGATTTGGATGGTTGGTTTATGTTGTTGGCTTTGGCAATTTTATTGAGCTTTATTATACTTTTGGTTTGATTTTCTTTCTTCCCTATCTGCTTTCGGTTGATGGATTTGGATGGTTGTGATGTGATGTTTGTTGTTGCCCAAAATTTGGTGATGGTGGTGATTGCATATTAAAATTTGTTGAAATACAAATGGGTTATGTGGTAGTGTTATACTACCCTTGTTGGTGGTGGTGTTGATTTTGGTGGTTTCCCAAAATGATGGTTTGGGTTGTGTCGGTGGGGATGTGGTGATGTGTGGCCTGGAGGTGGTGTTTTGAAGTGGTGGTGTGGTGTGGATATGGTGGTGTGTGTTGTGAAGGTGGTGATGTGTCGTGTATATGTGTAAGTGTGTGGTATGGAGATGGTTTTGTAGGGTGGTGGAGTGTTATATGGAGGTGGTGATGTGTGTGTGTGAATGTGTCGGTGTGTGGTATGGAGGTGGTGTTGTAGGGTGGTGGTGTAATGTGGATGTTGTGGTGTGTGTTGTGGAGGTTGTGATGTGTCAGAGCTGATGTGGTGTGGTATGGAAGTAGTGTTGGAGGGTGGTAGTGTGGTGTGGATGTGGTGGTGTTTATTGTGAAGGTGTTGGTGTGTCAGTATGGATGTGTCAGTGTGTGGTATGGAGGTGGTGTTGTCGGGTAGTGGTGTGGTGTGAATATGGCGGTGTGTGGCATGTAGGTGGTACTATGTGTTGTGGAGGTGGTGTGTAGGGTTTTTAGGTTTTATTGTGATGATGATGTTATGACATTGCTATTTCTCTTTGCGATAAATATTTTTATGACAAACATTTATGTTGATTAGTTCTTTTCATGGTAATAATATAATGGTTAAGATAAATGGTTCATCTGCTATGTGGGAAAGATGCAAAAATAATATTTTGCGATCTTTATCTTAAGGAGGTCGAATTTGGAAATATGCCAACAACCTATTTCAAAAAGGAGGGCTGACAATTTCTTATTAAAATTTTTAAGAAAAGTACAGATAAGGAGTACAATAGCGATCCAATTAAAAGAAAAGTGAGATGAACTAAAAATGAATTGAAAAATATGGAAAAAATTAAATCATGGATCCATAGGCCTGGGTTGGGATACGATAAAGTGAACAATTAATGCTTCAGGGTAGTGGAGGGTAGAGAGATTAGAGGTGAGTATTTATAAAACGTCCACTACTTTTATCAAGTTTACAATTTTCTTAGGTGTATCAACATATCCTATGACTTTGTAGGTGGTGCCAGTTGTGAAAAAATTATAGTACAATGGCATTGATCATGAAATGGAAGATAAGTTAGATCGTATGTTTGGTGGTGTCATGTCAACGAGCAATAATGCATTCACCCATATTAAGGCAAGATTTGGTGACATCACTGAAAAACTTGAATGATGAATAAACAAGTGATTCCAATGAAGGCCCTAGCCCAAACCTCAGTGAAGTTGAATCCACCAGCTGATCAAAGTGTCATAGAATTGAGAAAAAGAAAGAAAAGAAGGTGTTACTTTCATTAGAAGCCATATTTCACAGTTGGTGGATTCATGCACCAATGCCCCTAACACATCACAAGAAACATCAATTCAGTAAGTTATGTGAATTATGGAGGCAACTCCAGAAATATATGAGGAAAAGTCGTATTTGTGCCTCCAAAAATTTATGAGCATAAGTCATATTTTTTCTCTATGAAGTTGCTTGAAGACCCAACCTAGAAAGAGTTTTCATGACGATGAACCTTGACCTTAGGGTACATTATTTTCATACGAACAGTGACAATTGATGGACACTTGAATTTCATTTTATTTTAGTTGGACATTTTATATTTACTTTCCGATGGGCTACTTTTAATGCTAATTTGCATTTTTATTTTTTATCATTTTGTTTTGTATTTGCATCTCCAATTTTATTTACATGTGGTGTTCATTTATACAAAGAGGGTATCTGAAGTCATTTTTGGATACAAAATATCACATTCCCGTTTTAAAAGATCCAGCGATGTTGCTTGGGACAGGAAAGAAATATTTAACAAGAGACACTCCTCCTTATAAGGTGTAATTGAAAAAGCATTTGGAGTGTGGAAGAAAAAATGGGTCATACTACGTGATATGTCGATGTATCCATTTCCGAAGCAAGTGCTGATTATAGTGGCTATAATAGCTCTCCACAACTACATTTGATGACATCATTCTCAAACTGATGTTGACTTCATCATGGTTGACGATGATCATTTACACGTCCCGCCTGAAGCATTTGAATATCATATATAACAACTATATCACAACCAAAAGTAGAATCACAAGAAGGTTGCACCCAGGATGTCGAAGGTGCCTGAGAAATGGTTAAATTGAGAGAGAGCAGATTTTAGACGCCATTGTTGGATGTTGATTGGATGATTCTTGATTATTTTGTACAGTTCATGTTTATTTACTGTGACTTGTGTATTTGATACTGTTGGTTAGAGTTTTTTACACAGTTTGTAATTTTTTTCTTTTTTCCTTTTCTTTTCTTTTTCATTTGGTGGGTTTGAGAGGTTCATGATGAGATATTGACCCTATTATTCTTCTGATGACATGTTAGTTGTTGTTGGTTGGTGTCATATGTGAAATTCTAATGAAGACAATTAATTCCTCTCTTCTTTTCAATGTTGCGGTTTTTGAGGTTCTGCTGGATGGTGTTTTTTTTGTGATATGCATATGTGACACACACGAGCAGATTCATTAGTAGGTGTACTGAATTTTCTATAACCTCATACCTACTAAAAATTGTAATTAATTAATTCTTTTATCAATTTTCGCTTGTTTATTTTATACAGTTTATATTTATTTTCATTCCCTATACACTTGATTATGATTGTTCGGGTTTTTTTATGATGTTTTAAAGTGTTTTTTTTCTTTTGTAATTTGTTTTTTTATGTGGGTTTGAGGGGTCCATGATGAGACGTTAAATCTTATGGGTTCTTCTGGATGACCTGATTGTTGGTATTATTTGATGTCACATGTTAAATCCTATTGAAGGCAACCAAGTTCCATACTTTTTTTTTCGGCGATACAACTTTTGAGGTTATACTGGATATCCTTACTCGGTGATATGCATATGTGATACACATAAACTTGGTATTACCTTGGTTAAAGACAATCACAAACCCTTATTTTATAAAATATGTTGTCTTCTTGTAGTGAAAAATTCTTTGGTTGGTATACCAAGTCCTTCGAGATCTCATGCCTGCACAAAACCGTAATTAATTACTTATTTTATCGCTTTATACTTGTGTTATGACTAATGGATTATCTTGTGAAGCATTTACGAAATATATGTTGAAGGATTTTAGGGACCTCCCGAGGAGCGTATGCCACTGCGGACTATAGAGTTTCGTGCTCACGTCACGTCAGCCACATCACTATGGAAGATAGTTCTACAAGTGCCCTTGAAAAATCACCAACAAATGTGACTTCTTCTGGTGGACAGACAAACTGACATATTTCATCACCGAGAGTGATCGAGAATGAATAGTATCCTTGGAGGATGGTCTGACTTGTGAGTCGTGACATACGCCGTCTTTATTTTTAAAATAATATTACTATATTATTAAAATTATTTTAATTATTATTTTTTTATTTTAGTAACAATGATATTCACTGTTAAGTGAGGTGTATATCTTATTATTACTCTGTCATAAAGTAGAATTTTAATCAAATATTTTGCTATAATAGTTCTGTTGCAGACAAACATTACTAGAAAGAAACAAAATGATCATTTATCCAAAAACAACTGTGCTGCAACTGTTTCCAAATATCAAAAGAAAAGAAAAAAGTTATTTTTCCCATGAGCCGAACACGATTCGAAATAGGGCTCATAGGAAAAATAACTTTTTTCTGAAATAGGGCTGTCAAAACGGCTCGCAGTTCTTGAATGGTTCGTGTTCGACTCGTTCGCTAAGTTAACGAGCCAAACACGAACGAACACTTGTATTGACTAGAAATATATATATATATAT
>JXCR01144415.1:50734-130278 GCA_002079205.1 Phalaenopsis hybrid cultivar
TATATATAATGAGTAGTGTTTTTAAAATATTTAATTTACTGCAAGACTACAAATATTCATAATTAATTAAAATTATTAATTAAGAAAAAAGAATATAGATTATTAAATTAGATTCAAATTATGTTTTATTATACATAATAATTTTTAGATTTTATCTCATCCCTTAAGATCTTATGATTATGTGATTAGTATCGTTAAAATGACTCTTTATTTATCAGCTCGCTGAACAAATAATCCAATACTCGAAATATAAACCCCTAATCCGTAATAGCTATTTTGGGACTGCGCAGCCAAACATACGCTCCTACATTTGCTACGTGCCTGCTATTTATACAGTAGTTCACGAGAAAGCGTAGTCTACGCCTGTAATGGTTTGTTTGGTCGAAGCTTCGTCTTTACTTTCTGAGACTGCGACGAGGATGAGCTCGGCAGCGCTGGGATCGGTTGTCCGAGATGTTGGATTTCTTCCCAAGGTTAATACAAGGTGTCTCTTCTTCAAATGTATCGAATTTGGTGGGGTTTTTTGTTTTTACTGAAAGCATTGTTATTTTGATGGAAGAATGCTTCGAGAAATTCAGAAGGAAGGAGATTTTGGATCAGAGGATCTGTGGTTTCTTCGCCGCAAAGTCTGCAGGCCGCAAACATGAGACCGAAATGCTCAACAAAAGCTGTTCGTGTTGGGGTATTAGGGGCCAGTGGTTATACTGGAGCTGAGGTACGTTCCTTTTTCATTTCTTTTTTTGCACAAGGAAGTCTTCTATTATCGGGGATTTGTTTTAACCTCGTTAACCTTGTGTTTGCCACATGACGCTTACTAATCTCAATGTGTTAAAGTATACTTGTTGGTTGCAATGCATCGTCAATTCAGCGATAATGTAGCTTTTGAAGACAAATTAAATGAATAATTTCAATGTGTTTTGCATGAAAGGCAGGTTTTTCGTGTAATCTGAACGTTATTTTGTTGATATTAATATCATCAGCTTTGCATTATGTTCAAAATTTATAGCTCATGGGAAAAATAACTTTTTTCTTTGCTTTCGAGGCAGAGTCATCAACAATATACATTTTAATATTTTCTTATAGGCATAATAATCAGTGATTGAATTGTACAGAATTTTAAGAACTTAGTGAACTTGTAATTAAACTATGACAACTTTTTTTGGCAGTTACGGTGATGATATTTATTTGATAAAAAGATTTGTTTTTGTGATGTGGGCAATATAAAGGATAAATGTCAAATGATTGAAATGATTGTTATGCTGAAACCATAGCATGGAATTGTGAAAAATATAAGAAGACTCATGGTCAAAATGTGGGTTAGGTGGAAATTTTACTATCTATTTTGATCAAGAAAATGAACCAAATGATAATTTATTTCAATAATATTACTGAACTTCTTATGCAGAATGAATGTTCACAATGCCATAAATTGAAGAAGAGGATATAATCATGTTTATTGTACTTTTTGCTTGTGCTTTTTTATTTGATTTTGATATAATATTTGCCATTTTTGTGTAATATATTAGAAGCACAGGATTCAAGAGCGAATTGCACAAGCCTTCGTCATGTACCCATGGCCCAAATGCAGAAGACAATTTTAATTATCATATTCAATTGTCATATGTAATCACTTTGAACGACTGACAGAGAAATTTGCACAAAAATAAAAGAACTTTTCCATATTATGTATCATAGCTTAGGCAAGTTCTGAAATGTTTCAATAATAATTCAATCTGAAAGTCATTATGGATTGAAATGAGACATTTGTAGAACATGAGAGGATTTGTAAGGTTTAGAGGTTAAATTGTTGCTTTAACTTTAAAAATGTTTTGTATATTATTGTTATTGGTTGATGTAGCAGGATGTTATAATTCCAAATTGGTGTAGAAGGATGCTTTGTATTGAATTGGCGTAGAGGATTTGGAGTAGAAATATTTGTGAAATATTGAAAGGAAGAAGAATGAAATTTCATGTATACAAGTTTGATAGAGGACAGAGAACTCTATATACATGTAGTGAACCGGGCACACAACTTAGATCAATGCTAAGGAAACCATCAAATTTCATTCATAGTTATAGTTTTCTTATGCTTGAAAGTTTGGACCTCTATTTATAAATGAATATCCCCTAAGATATGTTCAGAAATCTAACTTATTGTAAGAACTGGAATATAATCATTTTTTATTTGAAATTTATACCAAGAATTATGAATACACAAAAAACAAAATACAATGACGATTCTAATGGAATACTAAGATATGAAACATGGTTCATATTTTTTCTTGCACCACTAATTGAATAGGGAAGTAGTATGGAAAACAATATTTGAGGGATGATCTAATTTATGCAAAAACTACTATGAACTACCATGTTTAGAGGCTCTGGGATGTAACTTTGAGTATTATGTTTATAATCTATAATTGGTGATTTATAGGGTTTTCTTTTGAAATTGGTTACTAGGTAAAGTTCTGAAGTTTATTAGAAAAATTACACAAGTTTAGAGTCTTAATCCCTAGGACTACATAGAAGTTTAGGCCTCCTAGTCAACCCATCTTGAACAAACTAGTTATTTATTCATCAATACAAAAATATTCTCATTAATATGTTTATATTTTGTCTTATGAGTTTAGTTTGTCAATCGGCTCGTTCTAAGAGAGAATCTTGATTGTTGGATAGGTCAAGTTAGATTAGTGCCTACGATAGTAGAAGTCAGGCCTATGCTTGGTTTTCTCATGCATCGATCTTTTTTTTGCTTCCATGTTATGATTATAGCAAAGAGTATAAGCACCTATGTTTGTGATGTTATATAATAAGAATGCTTCTTTGTGATTCTGTCCTTCTTAGTAAATTTCAGTTTTTTTATGGTATTTTAAAGATGCTTGGATATCGAGTTTGTATTGTATTTTGGGGAAATTACATACTTAGCAAACAGTTCTTAGGTATTTACATATCTCACACCAACACTTCAATATTTACATACATAGCACTTCGATGCTTTAAACCTATGCATGAATATATGTATTTCACTTTTAACAAGTGATATTAGTGCTATTTTGATGTTATATTAAAGATTTGAGTGCAATCTGTGTAAATATGAAAGTTAAGGTGTGAGATATGTAAATACATAAGAATTATGTACTATCTATGTAAATGCCCCTTGCATTTTTTCATTGAAGTTGAACTGCTTCATATTATATTGTTTTGAATTGCATTTATTTCCTGTTATTGCTCGAAAATATGTTTCAAGTTTTTTTTTTCTTGCTGCTGATATAGTTCTATTGAACAGATTGTCCGCCTCTTAGCAAATCATCCTCAATTTTGTATTACCCTAATGACTGCTGATAGAAAAGCTGGCCAGTCATTTGGATCAGTATTTCCTCACTTGATCACTCAAGTAAAGTTCCTCATTCCTTTTTTGATATTCTATGCCTTAGTATGCTGGTGTACTATTTTAGTTTGACGAAGCTTTAGTTTGATGCAAGACATCTTACAAATTACCTTTTGAAATAGTATTTACATGCTTACCCTCAATATACCTTCTAGCCCTATTCTTTGGGGCATTTGAACATTGAGTATTAAAGGCTAATTTTGGCTTGCTTTTATATTTCCATTATGTTATGCTGGCATTTGTTACTATTGCCATGCATGCAACATTATAAAAGGACAGATAATGTTTAGTAAAAGCCAGAGTTTCCAACACAAAGCTATGGGCACCTAGGTAAATCTTTTACCAAGAAAACCATTGATATAGTTCTTATGATTTAGCTATTAGCATTAGTTCTTAGCAATAATGTTAAAAGTAACGCTTTATTAGAATTGATCTTCTCATTAAGAAACTATCTAAGCTCTTTAATATAGTCAATATTATTTTCAGAAATTAGGTTCTAATTTATCATCAGAACATTGATAATGTAATAAGAAATTTCCTCATTTAATGTTCTCTTTTGGGTGGATATTATTGTCATATGTGATGTAACTACCTGGTAAGTTATGTTTCTCTATCTAAGATAATACTAAACAAGGTGTCAAATTTTTTTCTGCCTTCTCGAAGAATGTTTTTTAGAGGGTGTTTAGTAGCGTTTATTAACATGATTTATTGTCGGATTTACAAAATCCAGCCAAACATAAAAAATGCACAAGTTCCACGGATTTATAAATTTTTTTAGATTTAAGATCTGAATTTTTCTTTCAATTTAACTTAAATCCATATTTAATAAATCCAGCGGGGGTTTGATTTAACTGATTTACGATGTACAGATTTACTAATTCCCACTAACGCTAAATCTTGCTTGCAGCCAAACACCACTTAGTGTATTTTATTGGCTCGTCCTCAAGGTATGTCACTTGTGAGAATATTCTTATGAAAGTTTGTAGTTGGATGATAAAATAAAGGATATTAGAGAATGTTCTGCTAGTCTTTAGCAATTTTTTATCCTTCTCATTTTATTTAGCTTCTTATAGGTTTCTAACTGCCAGAAAGGAATTGGACTCCTTTACTTTGGTGAAAGGGCAATATGTCTAAAGAGTATAAAATGCTTTTTGGTTAGTCAAATATTTAATTAAAATTTTTTTAAAACTTTACTTTAATGTCTGACTAACTATGAATATTTAGTGGCCTCTTTAATTTTAGGCTTGGCTACCTTATTATCATCATGAAGGTAGCTTGTAGCCTTTAGTTTCTTCAATGTGATCGATGAGAATCATGTAGTAAGGAGATAGAGAGCATTTAGGGTGTGTGGAGTTGTCAAGTTAAGATAGTTCTTATTAAAAAGAGAGATGAAATAGGAGATTTATAGAGATGTTTCTATCAATTTAGAAAACCAAAGATTTTTTAAGTGGTTGGCATTGTAGCTTATTATAAAAATTTCAGATTAATTTTAGGTGAGTAAATTTATTAGGATTTATTATATTTATATAATAATTTAATTAATTATTTTTTTTCAAAATGATTTAAAGTGTTTTTAATATTTGTTTTTGTTATGAGGGTTCTTTGGTAAGTTATGGTGATTTTTTGAAATTTGTTGAATTTGTTTGAGATTTTTAAACTTGGGAGGATTATTTGAATTATTTAACTAAGATTATTATTTTATTTATTAAATTGATGGAAATTAATTCAAATTACTATAAACTTGATTACTCACCATTTTCAATGGGTTACGACTTCATTAAGAATGATTTACCATGTTTTATCCTTTCTTATTAAGAATTATTAAATATTGGTTTTCATTATTAGCATTTTTATTGATATCCTTAAGAAATTACAAATGTGCCAAATTAGTACATAATATCCCTCGAGAAAAATTACTGTTGGTTTATATTCATTGCATTTTAATTTGAAAACCATTTATATATAATTATTTATTTTCATTTTTTTGTTTATTTCACTATAATTATTATATTTATAATTTTATTTTATTTTTATAATTTTCTACTCTAAATTATGATAACCTTTTTTTATATTATTTCAGATTTTTTTTAAATTATGAATTTTTAAAGTTATTAGCATTTTCTGGATTTATTAAAATAGGACATGATTTATACAATACAACAAACTATATATCCCTTTACATGCGACATTTTTATAGCTAGGGTTTCAATCGCAGGTTGGCTTTGTTGCCCCACGACATAGTCTCATTGGCTAATGCTTAAACCCACGGACTTCATTTTTCGTCGCAGTAGGAAAGATGACGAGTTGCTTGAATGGATCACTACCATTCTTTCCAAATTTGTGGGAGCGAATGACATTCGTTCATTATACCCAGTTTTATAAGGAACGAGAAATGTAGATCAAACAAATCTTGATACAACGTAGCTGGACGTCCAAACATGAATCAAATTCAACTGAAAGGATCTAAACTCTATTGCTAAGTTATCCTATGACTAGATTGACCTAGCCCTCTTTACAATGACCAAAAGTCGAGAGTTCTATACTAAGTTTTAGGAATATCGTATAGTGTAGAGGCATTCCAAGAAATTGAGTGGCTCTATACGATCATTTAGCTGCTATGAACAATCCTGAATCTTCGATTGCAACTAACAAGAGTTGGGAGGGAGCGCTCGATCAAGTCCGAACAGGTTTAGAAGCTATGTAGAGAGCTCCATTGAATGTGGGGAATTTAGGGAAAACCGTAGGGATGTTCCTTGATGGATTTTGAATCCTCAGAATAAAGGATCGTGGACTGAGTGTGTGGAATCAACGACGTCCTGTACCGATGAGGTTCATAGTTTAGGCAGTAATGGGGGAGAAATTGGGAGCTCGAGAACTCTCTAGGAAGCTATGGGAGCTCTCCTAGGGTTTTTAGGATCTTTCAAATGATCAGGGGAGTGAATTCGAGTGCTTGGGGTTGGCTTGGCTATAATGATTGTGTGTTTTTCTTTTTTATTTGGTTAGGATATGGTAGGGTGAGTGGTCGGATTGTCTCAAGTAGTTAGGGAGAGCTCCAATGGGAGTAGTATAAGTTTCCATTTAGTTATGGGAGGAGTGGAAGTTGCCCATGGGTAATTGAGTGGGCTTGAGTCTCAAGTTGGTTGGGTTTAGGGTAGGCAGCGGCTAGGTTTTGGATTGGTTTTAAGATTGAGTTCATTTAGGATATATTTGATTAAATAAATTTGTTTGAGTGACTTTTGGTTTAAGTTCAGCTTATTTTTAGATTACATTTAGATTAGGTTGTGTTTTATGTTTAGGTTTTAAGTTTAGTTATGTAGTTGGTTTAAGTTTGGGTTTAATTTATGCTTAGGTTTAGATTGATGTGGATTTTTTTTTAAAATTTTACGGTGTGTTCAGGTTTCATTTATGTTATGTTAGATTATGAATTAGGTTTAGGTTTAGTTTGTTTTAGATTTGGATTGATTTTGTTTAAAGTTAGTTTAGTTATGCGGTTGGTTTAAGTTTATAGTTAGGGTTGGTCTTTAAGTAGTTTTTAGATTTATGTTATTTTAGCTTTGGTTTATTTATTAGTTTTAGTCTACTTCTTAGTGTATTTAAATGTGTTTTAGTCTTAGGTTTAGTTTTTTTAGCTTTTGTTTGTTTTAAATATTCATTGATTTTTGATTTGATAATTTTATATTTAGGTTTGTTTAGAATTTTTTATTGCTTTTTGTTTCTTTTAATTCAAAATTTTTTTTGACTTTAAGTTTTTTATGTTATAATTTAATGAAAATTGATTTTAGTTTGATAAATTTGACAACTTTGATTAAAATTTGGTTTTAATTGGTTAATTTGAATTTGAATTTGGCTCAATCGTAATGTAAGTTGAACTCAAACCAAAGCGTATGATAAGGTTCCAAGAGAAGTCCGTTGGCGAGTTCTAGAGAAGAAAGGTGCTGATATAACTTTTATTCAAGTCATTAAAGATATGTATATTAGAGCTATTACTTGTGTTCAAACAGAAGTAGGATTGACTAAGTATTTTCCCATTCCAACTAGACTACATTAGAGATCGACTTTAAGCCCATATCTTTTTTTCTTTAGTTATGGATTTTCTTACTGGACATTTATAGGAGGATTTATGTGGATAAGACTAAGAAATAGTTTAGGAAAATTTTGAATTATGGAGGTCTACACTAGAGTCTAAACTCTTTCGTTTGAGTAGATCTAAAACTAAATACGTGGATTATAATTTTAGTAGTAGCCTTAGTGTCAAATTTCTAACTATGGGTGTTCAAATCATTAAAAGGTGTGAACTTTTTAGATATCTCGGTTATTGTTCAAAGTGATGGTGATATAGATAGGGTTGTTATTAGTAGATTTAAAGTTGGTTGGTTAAAGTGGAGGAATGCATTGGTCCTATTGTGTGATGGAAAAATACCATTTTGACCTAAAGGAAAATTTTATAAAATGGTTGTGAGACTAGCAATGCTCTATGGCACAGAATGTTGGTTTTAAAAAGAGAAGCATAAAATAAAGTTATAGTGTTGCTGAGATGAGAATGCTTAGGTGGATGAGTGGCTTGTCACATAGAGATAAAATGCGAAATGAATATATTCGTGATAGGGTAGGTGTAGATCCTGTGGTGGACAAGATTAGAGAGAATCGTCTTAGATGGTTTGGTCACATTAAATGTTGACCATCAGATGATCCAGTTAGGAGTGTAGATGGTTTAGATTTGACTTATGTTAATAAAAGCAGAGGTAGACTTAAAAAGATGTGGACATATTGTATAAGAAATGATTTTAATCTATTAGAATTGAATGAAAATTTGACACTNCAAAATGCGAAATGAATATATTCGTGATAGGGTTGGTGTAGATCCAGTGGCGGTCAAGATTGGAGAGAATCGTCTTAGATGGTTTGGTCACATTAAATGTTGACAATCAGATGATCCAGTTAGGAGTGTAGATGATTTAGATTTGACTTATGTTAATAAAAGCATAGGTAAACTTAAAAAGATGTGGACATATTGTATAAGAAATGATTTTAATCTATTAGAATTGAATGAAAATATGACACTCAATAGGACGCAATGGAGAAAAAAGATTCATGTAGCCGATCTCACTTAGTGGGACAAAGACTTCTTGTTGTTATGGTTTAAGTTGAACTATAAACCAGTTGAATTTATCTTGAACCAAAAAAGTGTGCTAAAAGGAATGCCAAGCCAGATTGGGTGAATACCACAAGGTTTCCTATTAGATGGTTATGTTTTAAAAAAAATAAAATAAAATTGCCAATCGAATCCAATGGATGATCCAAGGGGTCCATGGGCACCTAAAACCTTAGATGAAGTCTTTAGGTTTAGGATCTCAAAGGTTAAAAGGGTTCTTTAAAGTCATTTCAGGAACCTAATTCATCATAATAAGTGATCAACTCAACGTGAATAATCATGAGTTAAGTATCAAATTAGATTTATTTTGAAGTTTGAAGAGTAGCGATATTGATTTAATTCTAAATTGGGTCCAAACATCAATTAGTCATCTAGGGAAGCCATTAAGGGTTTTTTTAAAGTTAGGTCTTAGACTCTATGGATGGGTTGGGAAGGAGAGATGTATACCTCGTAAAAAATGTGGTCAATACTTATGTCTGTTGTGCAGAAGGAGAAGTAGCTTTTCCTTGTAAAGAAATGAATTATAGAATTGTGAATTTTGTCCTTGGTGCGATGAAGAAGGAATACATTAGGTTATAGTAGAATGTTGAATTTTAGAGTTTAGTCTTAATAAGTTATGTAGGGTTTGGCTATTTTATAACACTAAAATGCTGGATTATTTATTGGCCTTATTTATGCAACAATGATCCGTTCAAATGACTATGATGGATCAACATGTGTTGAGTTGGAGAGGGGATGGGTACCACTTGTTAATTTTGCTGACTGGTGAGTTTTATGGTAGTAATTGTGTGTGGTTAACAAGGAATGGATGGTGTGTGAGGCAATTAGTTGGGGCAAGAGGAATGTTAGGAATCATATGTTAGATCAAGTTGGTGGCACAATATGTTGATTATGAGTATATGTGTAAGGTGGAAGAAAATTGTTACCATGGTCGATCGTGGGCAGGCGAGGCTAGTAGGTTGGTAGATGTTATAGGTGGTGGGCTCAAAATATGGTTATTGGCATCTATTTGGTGACCTCTATATTCATTCCACAACCGATTTTATCGAACGACGGATGACAGATGCAACATCCTGCAATTTTTTTTAAAATGCCTTCATAGTTGATCTTACTCAAATATTTTTTATTTTTGCGAAATGGGCTGTATTGATGCTCTTGGAGTATCGAAATTATCTAGAAATGATATTCACAATCATTTCAATTGAACACCGTCGAAATGAAGACTAATGGACCTGCATCGCATTAGGACAACATGAAATACATTGTGCAAAGATGAAATTAGTAAAATGTTGTATGTTTTAAAAAATGGATTATGCGGATGCCTCCTAAATGTTGAAATTACTTATGAATACCCATATTATCCATTCTTTTGCATGACAAAACTTTTAGAAATTCACTTATTCTTAAGGCAATGACATAAACTAAAAAAATATTAGCGGTGATAAAAATTTATAAGAAATGGTCAATACCTTCTTTTTATTATTATATTTTAAAAAAAAATTCGCTCATGAATCCCCAGACCGACAAATCTTGCATTTCATCTTTTCTATATCATTGCTTTTCTCAACATTAGCTCAACGTCAAGTGAAGTTCCATCTTTTCTAATCGCGTGCTTTATATAAAAAAGATTCTGAAGTCATGGTTGATTTGCCCACTCTTTTTTTCACACACATGGCCACACTTACCCAACTCCTCTATCACGTGCACGTCTCTCCTTTTCACCCACATGATTGTGCTGCTATCTCGTACTCTCTTTCTCTCACAAGCCTTAGGGACTGTCTAGAATGAATTTTTTGTTGCAGTGCGGTGGGAAAACGCCGTAGAGGTTGTTTGGTTGTTGTGGCGAGCTTGCATTTTGGGAAAAACCATCTTAAATGTGTGTCGCGGGTTCGTCCCCGTGACCCGTGTTTCTTTGCGAACCTTTTATTGCCCTCCCCTGCCTTCCTTCACCTTGGCTCGATCTTCTCTCTCTTGCCTCGCCTTACCTCTCGTGAGCCGCTCTTCCCTCTCGCTATTCTTGCCCTAAAAGTAACATCGCCTCTTTCGTTCCTCTTCGATCCGTGACTCCGGTGGCTAAGGTTAGTTTCTTTGGTTCCGATGGTTGTTGCTCAGTTTGGATCATTTGCTCTTTGTTGCGCCACGGTGTTATCTACCATTATCTATTCAATCATTTTGATTTTGCGATTATTTTCGGCTCTTTGTGCTCTATTCGATTGACGGTTTGAGTTCTTTATGCTCTAATCGATCGATGGTTTATGAATGGTTGTGCTGTGATGTTGGATTTTACAATTTTCTTGGTTCTCTGTGCTCTATAAAGTTGATGGTTTGTGTTCTATGCGCTATATTTGGTTGATGAATTTGTGTTCTCTGTGCTCTATTCGGTTGATGGTTTGCGGTGGTTGTGCTGTGATGTTGGATTTTGCGATTTTATTGGGCTCTCTATGTTATATTCAGTTTGATTTTATGGCTTCTCTGTGCTTTATTCGGTGGATAAATTTGGGTGATTGTGCTGTGATTTTGGTTGTTGCCAGAAATATGGTGGTGGTGGTGATTGCATGTGGAAATTATTTTAAATACTTTGGGTTTTGTTGTAATGCTCTGGTTGGTTGTGGCGGTGATTTTGTGGTGGTTTCCCAAAATGTTGTATTTTGCGATTATAATGGTGCTGTGAGATTGGTGGTGTTTGCGGGAAATATGGTGGTTGTGTTGTGATGTTGGTGTTTGGCCAAAATAGTAGTGTTGTTATAGTAGTTGGTGGTTGGCTGAAATTTTGCAGCAGTTGTTGGTGGTGGTTGTGATCATGTGATTGTAGTGGTATTGGTATGCTATGGTGATGGTATGGTTTCGAGGCGGTGTTGTGGTGTGGAGACAGTGGTGTGGTGGTAATGAGTTTTTCGTGGTGGTAGTGATAGTGATGATAGTGGTGGTGGTGGTGGTGATGGTATGGTGGTGATAGGGCTGGTGCTGAGGCAGTGCTATGGCAGTGATAGTGTTGGTGTTGAGACAGTGGTGATGATATACTCATGGATATGTGATATGTTGATAGATATGGTGGTGATGGTTGTGATGCGGTGGTGGTGTTGTAATTGTTTTTTTTTGGGTATCTTCCATAAATTTATATTGTTTAGTTCTTTGCATGTTAGTTGTCGTAATGGGAAAGACAAAAGAAATAGGTTCGTCTGCTACCTGGGATAAAGAGATGACATTAATATTCGGTGAGCTCTATGTTAAGAATTTCAAATTGGGAAATAGACCAACTAGCTATTTTAACAAGGAAGATTTGCAGAATATAATAAAAAATTTTAAGGAAAACACATGAAGAGAACATGATATAATGCAATTTAAAAACAAATTGAATCAGTTAAAAAGGGACTGAAAAATATCGAAAGAGCTAAAACGAGGATCCACAAACTTGTGCTGGGATCCTACAAAGCGAAGCATCGATGTTTCTGAAGAATGGTGGACTGAGAGATTGGATGTGAGAATGTTTGAAACGTAAACTCATTTAAAATTTTGAAGTTTTCATTGATCAATATAAGTTTTATTAATTGATTTGTAGGTTGTGCTAGCTGCGAAAAAATTCAAGTTAAGTGGCATTGACCCTGAGCTCGAAGACAAGTTGGATCGTACGTTCGGTGGAGTGGTGGTCACAGGTGATCAAGCATGACACATTGACAAATTCAATCTATTTTTATTGATCTATTAGAAGAATTGCATATAAATCATGGACTTTATGGGTCAACCAAGATGATTTCAAGAGAGATGTTAGTCATAACCCTATTTTATCCCAAAATGAGTTCATGAGAGGTATTGTGAATTGATTCCAACACTCATCCGAAATAGTCAACATATATTTTTCAGTTGGACTAAATGCTTTGATTAGCTTATCATCAAAAGTTATCGTACCCGAAGACCCCACATTTCAAAGCACACAGACCAGTATTGTGCCATATTTTAAGGTAGTTTCATGTGTTCATCTTTCTCTCAATTTGCTTGAACAAAATATTCTATTATATTTTACAACTATTTTAGGATTGCGTTGGAGCAATTGATGAAACACATGTTGATGCATGTCTGCCCAACAATAAAAAGATTGCTTTTATTGAACGATGTGGTTCACCAACACAAAATATGATGGTTGTATATGATTTCAATGTGTGCTTCACATTTGTAATAACCAGATGGGAAGATAGTGCATAGACAGTCGTATTTTTAATTTTGCTACGCAAACTCAAAGTATAACTTTCCTGAAGCCACCTCCAAGTTAACTTGAATAATAATAAATGATATATGAATATCTTGTGCATTATTGATGAGTAATGTTACATTATGAAAATATTTTTTGATTAACGCTGGATATTCATTACAAAAAGGATATCTTAAACCCTTTCCTTTTCCCAAATATCACATTTCTGATTTTGACTGAGCTAGTAATGACACTCATGGTAAGAAAGAGATATTCAACAAGAGACACTCATCCTTATGCCATGCCGTTGAATAACATTTGGAGTTTGAAAAAAGAAATGGGTCATATTGCGGGATATATTAACATATTCATTTTCTAAACAAGTGCAGATTGTGGTCGCCTCAATGATTTTCTACAACTATATTGGGGGACATCCTCGCGTAACGTCATTGACTTCAATAGGGTTGATGAAGATCATTCACATGTATCCGTTGAAGCATATGAATATCGCCTACAACAATTTTTATATCAGGTTGAAAGTGCTTTGCCAATGACTTGCATCCAGGATGGGGAAAGTGCAGATGAGATGATAGAGTTGAGAGAGCGAATTACAAATGCCGTAGTTGGAGGCGAAATGGAAGGATTATCTGTTTTTTTGTTGATACTTTATTTGCAATGTGTTGTTAAAACATTTATTGTTTGTTTTATTGATGTTTTATGCAAATGATATATATTTTGAATCTCAATTTTATTTTCAGTTCTTATGCATGTATTCTTTCCCACTTGGATGGTTGATGAGACAACTGTAGATATAATACGTAATTTAAATATTATTTTATTTTGTGATTTTGGAGGTCTATGATGAGATATTCGACCTTAAGGGTTCTTCTGGATGACCTATATGTTGTCATTGATTCTTGACACGTGTAAAATCCCAATGAAGCAATCATGTTACTCTTCTTTTTTCTGTTATATTGCTTTTAATGTTCTTCTGAATGACTTTTTTTCAGTGATATGCATACGTGACTCTTACGAGCTCGGTACTATCTGGTTTCAAAGCAACCAAAAATCATATTTTTATAATGTCTGCTATCTTCTTGTATTGACAGATTCGTTGGTTTATACTTTGTTGTCTGTAACTTCACAGTTTCATAAAACTTGAATTGATTATTTCTATTATTCATTTTCACTAACGTTGCATTTAGGTTTTGTGCTGTGTCGTTTTAAACGTTCAGAAAAGATGAGCTTGATGACTTTCGGTACCTCCAGAGCATTATATTACTATTGTGGACTGTAATGTTCACTGCTTATTTCGTAACATCCACATAATTACAAGAGAGTTTTACAGGTGTCCAAGGAGAATAATAGAAAACTGTCTTCTTTTGGTAGGCGAATAGGTTGGAGGATTGAACCACTGATTGTGATCAGACATGGAGATCTCTTTTAGAGGACGGATTATCTCGTGACATAAATCAAGACATTTTAAAAATGATATTATTATATTATTAACTTTTATTTTAATAGCTTTTTTTTAATTTTGATTATCGTGTTACTCACTGTTTTGTGAGATATTTGTTTTTATTTTATAACATTCAAACTGAATACTTGCTTTCAAGTATGAAATGTACTAGCAAAATTAATTATGTTATAAACACTATAGTACAGGGGCAAGAAAGTCATTTGTTTAGAAACAACAGCAACACAACTGTTTTAACTTAAAAAAACAAACATACAACTAACTTCTTCGCAACAACTTTTGCACAACAATCTTGTCACAGCTGATGCACAACAGTTTTTAAGAAGCTGCAGCTGCCCCAAACAGTCTCTTAAATAACTCTTTCATTCAATATTGTGCTTTCGTCCAAAATAACTTCATCTTTCACTTCAAAATCCTTTTTTTCTTCAAAATATTCTTTAAAATGCTTGTTCAACAGATGTTCACTAATTTCCATGCGAAAACATTCATTGTCTCTTTTAACAGCAGGGTATTTCATAGATTTCACAATGTTAAAAGTCACTTCTTGATCGTTAACTCTCATAATTAATTCTCCCTTTTGAACATCTATCATAGCTCTTCCAGTAGTTAAAAAAGGTCTCCCTAAAATTATATGTATTTCTTTATCTTCATCCATATTTTTAAAACAATAAAATCCATAGGAAAGATAAATTTATTAACTTTTACTAACACATCTTCTATAACTCTCTTAGGATAAGTAACTGAACGATCTGCCAACTGAAGAGTTACAGAGTATGTGAGACTTCTCCTAATCCTAATCGTTTGAAAATTGATAGAGGCATAAGATTAATGTTGGCTCCGAAATTACATAAAGCTCTTTCATAAAATCTTTCACCGATAACACACGGTATAGTGAAACTATTTGGATTTTTTAATTTTTCACGAAATTTTTCTGAATAATTGCACTACACTTTTCGCTAAGTGCAACAGTCTCATTATCAGTGAACTTCCTTTTCTTGTTCAAAATATCTTTCATAAACTTCACATAATTGGACATTTACTCTAAAGCTTCTACGAAAGGAATATTTACCGTTAATTTTTTAAGAATTTCTATAAACTTGAAAATTTGTTTATCCTTTTTGTGTTGTTTCAATCTTTGAGGAAACGGTGGTGGATGTTTCTCCACAGTTTTTTTCATTGGTGTAAGTGAATATTCTAAATCTGGGTATTCATGATCCTTTTCTTTTTCTGAATCCATTTTCTCTTTTTCAGTTTCCGTTTCTTTCTGCACTCTTGTTTCCAATTCTTTTCCACTTCGTAATTGTATCGCTTTTATCTGTTCTTTTTCTTGATCTTTAGGATTTAATTCCACAGTACTAGGAAAAGTTCCCAATATTCGGTTACTAAGCGCAGTAGCGATATGCCCCATTGGTTTTCAATATTATTGATAGCAGTTCCTTGATTTTGTAGCTGGTTTCCTTGAATTTGTAATTGATTTTCTTGATTTTGCAATTGTTGACCCATGTTCAGTATCAGCTCTTTCATAGACAAGTTCTTTTCCTTAAATTGAGTGTTACTGTTAAATCCTGGAGAATAAGAATGTCTATAATTAACATTTCCTTGGTTGGATGAATTTCCCAATGTGTTTATTGGGTTGCTTGCCCATTGTTGATTTGTAGAAGAATTGTTATTCCAATTAAAGTTAGGATGACTCTTTCAACCTGGGATATAATAATTCAAATAAGGATTATTGGGTCTATTATTAATAACATTTAGAGTCTCATAAGAAGGTTGAACATCCACAAATTGCCCAGATGAATTCTCTTCCATCATAGTAGGTGTTGGAGAATTTAAAGTCTCATATGAAGGTTGAACATCCACAAATTGCCCCAGATGAATTCTCTTCCATCATAGGAGGTGTTGGAGAATAATTCATCCCATAATGATCTAAATTCTTTGATATTGCAACAATCTGCGAAGCAAACATAGATATTGCATTAGAATCATGGATACTTTTGATATTGCAGCAATCTGCAAAGCTAACATAGATATTGCAGCAGAATCATGGATACTAGCTACTGCAGCAATCTGCGAAACTAACATAGATATTGCATCAGAATCGTGGATACTAGCTACTCTTTTAGGATTTATCCTTTCAAAGGGCCATTGAAAATTGTTGATAGCTATCTCTTCTATTAACGAATAAGCCTCATCAAAAGGTTTTGACATTAAAGAATCATCAGCCACAACATCTATAATCGATCTAAGAGATCCCACCAATCCATTGTAAAAAGTTTGAATTATCAACCAATCTGGTAACGAATGATGTTGGCACTTCCTAAGAACTTTTAATCTCTTCCAAGCTTCATATATCAACTCTCCATCAATTTGACAAAATGATATTATGTCATTCTAAGTTTAACAGTTTTGGATGGAGGAAAATATTTGGATAGAAGTTTCTGTGAAAGTTCTCCCCAAGTTCTAATAAATTCAGGTGCTAACGAATTTAACCACATCTTAGCCTTTTCCCTAAGTGAAAAAGGAAAAAATCTAAGTCTAACAATATCGTTCGAAACTCTGTCATATTTAAAAGTAGCACAAAGTTTTAAAAAACTAGCGAGGTGTAAATTAGGATCTTCATTTGGTGTACCTCCGAATTGACTGTTTTGTACCATTTGGATAATAACAGGTTTGAGCTCAAATGAATTAACAACTATATTAGGATTTTGGATAGATAAGTGAATTTCATCTGCTGTAAGATTTGCATAATCTCGTAGAGGTCTCGGTTGATGTTCATTTTCTATTCTTTGATTATTCACATTGTTTTTCATTGTGTCAGAATTTCTAGGTTCTTTTCTTTGTTTTCTAATTCTCCTAACAGTGCGCTCTAATTCCGACTCGTAGGGTATAAGATTTTCAGGTCCAAATTTACATATACAATTGAAATCAATACACATAAAAACAATTAACTAATTATGAAAATAAGTTGCAATTCAAGTAAAAGTTTTCTAATAGTTCTAATTTGTCCGTTACTCTAATTATGATTTTTTTTAAAATCTAATTTTTACTCCCCGGCAACGGCGCCAAAAACTTGACAGTCACATATGCTCAAAAATACAAGAATTTGATACTGCTGCTAGAAGATTTAAATCTCCGGCAACGACGCCAAAAACTTGACAACAATTATAGATTTGATAAAGATGTGTATAAAATATTCAATAATTGCAAAGTCACACTTATCAACGCATGTATACATATCGCTCAAGTAATACAGAGCTCTAATGGAGTCCTGAATATCGATCCCACATGGAGTAATATTAGAGGCTACGAACTTAAGATTTAAAAAATCAATACTTAATCACAACAACATAGTTCAAATCGCATATTTGTCACTAATAGCAATTAAAATAAAAATGTAATTTTAATAAACTCTCAATCAACTAATTCTACTAATAAAGTTTCTAATGTGAATTTCAATATATAAGAANGCTCTAAATCTTGGATGTAATCCTTACTTTAGTTGTAAAACTCAACATATTTTAACAAATCAATTGACCGGATTGNTCACGTTCCGAAGTTCCTCTCGCCTGAGGGCTAACATCTACACTTCAACACCCAAACGATAGGACCGAATTGAAGATTTTAGTCTGTCACTATAAAATCTCTAATTCTACGCCCGATAATTTTTATTTCCCTATTTATTTGCACCCAACTTTTAAGGACTTTGACCGCTCTAAATCTTGGATGTAATCCTTACTTTAGTTGTAAAACTCAACATATTTTAACAAATCAATTGACCGGATTGAAAATAAATTATGATTAAAGTGAAAGGATCATCACAACTTCTTTAATATTCTCATGGCACAACAAATTCAAATCATCATTTCACAAAATCTTAAGACAAGAAGAAAGACAGAGAAAACTACTCAGAACTCACGGAGAAGATACGGCAAAACTTGGATTTCATATATAAAAGCAAAGTCATACAAACTACAATAAGTAAATACAACTTATCTCGAATTCCTCCCCAAGTAACTCCTCAAAGTTCCTCTGAATCTCTTTCTTTACAACACACAGAATTCTCCTTTGAAGCGGTAAGGAGGAAGAAATCTACCACTTTCCTTCCACTCTTACAATCTCTCAAGAATTCCTCACAATACCTAACCCTAAATTACACTCCTCTGGACACCCGTAGACCTCTCGACACTCTCTAGACACTCTGGACTCCCCTTTTTCGGCCTCCAAAATATTTCTCTTAAAGTTGTAGAAGAGTTTTCAAGAGTTGCCTAAGCGTCCCCTAAAAAATCGTCGACATTCAATGCATCTATTGAGAGAACCGTCGTTCTCGCCGTCGGCGATCTTCATGAATACTTAATTCTGGACTCTCGGGAAAAACCCGCCGTCGGCGGCGTCAATGGCGCCGTCGGCGCCCAAGATCAAATCTTCATATTTTGGTTCTTTTTACTCCAAATTCGCTACTTTTTGCTCCAATGACCATAATTCAACATACCTGCAACAAAATATCAAAAATACATTTCTTTAAAGTGAAATATCATCAAAATCAGTGTAAAATAGGTATGAAAATCTAAACATATTTTTCTTTGGTCATTGCCCACCTTAAATGCAAAGAAAATAATAAAAATTGTACCTTTTTGATACAAGGGCAAATGTTAATGATAAGGTTGCACCTATATGGTACAAAATGATAAATAATGTACTTTTATTGGTACATTTTGACTGTGCTCTTGAGATGACTTTTAAAAGTTAATGGAAATGTAAAAGGAAAATTGTTTTGTAAGTATGGAAATGTAATTCATTAAGATAATTGAATAAAAGATTTCATAAAATGAAAAGTGTAAATCGTTCTTTAAAGATTGATTAAAATATTTATTTGAGCATTCGTTTTAGACATTTACATAATAATTTAATGCATAATAAAATAATAATCATTCATTGAGTTGCTTTAAACTTAATATGTGATTTAAATATTCTTTCAGGAAAGTCTATTAGACTGAGATGAGTAATAGGAGGGATTTTGCTTATGATAGGTAACAAATTTTTTGTTTCCTTTTTTTTTTTTTTAACACTTTTATGGTATGATTTTTTACTATAATATATTGAATGATCTCATGTTTTTGTTAGATGATTGTTTACTTATATATTGTGAATTAGTGGTCTTTTATAAATGAATGTTATTGTAGATTATGTTCAGAAATATTTAATTTTGCCGTCTGATCATCCGTTTCTGGCTGGTTAACTCCAAGTACCCGAGCCAGGTCATGACATAGGAGATGTTTATAATGCAATAGGTAAATCCTGTGCTTTGGGGAAATTCAAATATTAGTACTTGTGTCTGATGTTTCAATGTGTCAGGAAAATTTATGAGGTTTTTTTTTCTTTTGCAGTTATTAAACACTCATTTACATTTTTCGTAGCATGGTGGAATAGAAGGCCCCTGATGGTGACATCTTTGAACGTTGATTATGTGCACTTTTTTGGCATGGCAGGCAAATGTAGCACTCTTGTAAATGCCCCATATATGGAGAAATTGGAGGGTTGCTACAATTTACTGCGATAAAGATTTGAGCATAATAAAATGAAAAAGACCATTGAGCATAAATGCAATGTAAGAAAAGTTAAAAATAAGTAAAAATTAAAATTATAAAATAAGAAAATGAGTAAAATTGCAAATTGAAAACAAAAATAAGCCTTACAAGGTCCTATAGGGACCATAGCTTGGCAACAAGCTCAAACAAGACCTTTCAATGAAACTCAAATTGTGCTACACCATACATTAAAAGAGCTGAAAAAAACCTGGATAGAATAAGAACGACAATTTATAGAGGACTTGAAAGCTCTCTTATGCGAAAAATAAAGACTTCATTCAAACTCTAGAGCTCTCATAATGCTTTGAGTTAAAAATGATTAAATTGGCTTTGAAAATGATGATGCCAATATCTCTATTCACAAATAACAAATATCCCGTATAAATGGATTGAATGCAAATCAATTATGCTTCTTTAAAAAAAAAAAACAAAATTTAAATCGCAATTTTATTTCCATATTCGTTTATATATACATCTGTCATACATACAAAATGGACATAATACGAATAAAAATGCTCTAAATCAAGTTTTTGTGTGTATTTTAATGATAAAATTTCATAAGTGATTTAATAGAAATGATTTTAAATCCTTTAGGAATATTGTCAGGCAATTCAACTCATATTCAATGCTCGTAAACCGTGTAAGTGCATTACAAGTGAACTTCAATCTTACTGTTGTATAGTGTGAGTCGAGTGCTTGAGAAGTGGGGTATACCCGATGAATGGCCAACCACCAACTACGTAGTCGTAAACACATTTATAATCGTGCAACTGCTCTAAAACGTGTGTTATTTAAACTATATTAAAGCGCTTGAAATTAAATGTGTTCATATGTGCTTTGATTACATTTTTTATCTTCACTCTCGCATTAGTAAAACAGAAGTTGAGGAGACTTCATGTGAAAAATATTAGAGCTAATGGTATTCCAATAGAAGCATAGAAATGTTTAGGAGATGAAAATTTCTTGGCTTACTAAGTTTTTTAATGTCTTTTTTAAATCAAAAATATGACTAATGAGTGGAGAAATTGTCTATTAGTTTATATTCTTAAGAATAAAGCGGATGCACATGTGTGTAAATTATAGAGGAATTAAATTAATGTGTCGGACATTAAAATTATTGGAGAGTAATTGATTATAGGTTGCAAAAATTATCAAAATTAGTTTGGATTCATGTTGGGCAAGTTTACCATGAAAGCTATACATTTATTGAGAGATTTGATGGAAAAGTATAGAGAGAGTAAGGAGGATCTACGTATGAGTTTTGTTGATTTAGAAAAAGCAAATGCTAAAGTTCCAAGAGAAGTGCTTTGGAGAGTTCTGGAAAAGAAAGTTGTTGATATCACTTATATTCAAGTCATTAAAGGTATGTATATCAAAGCTGTTATTTGTGTTCGAACACAAGGAAGATTGACAAAATTTTTTCGTATTTCGGTTGATTACATCGGGGATCTTCTTTAAGCCCATATTCTTTTGCTTTAGTTATGAATGTTCTCACTGGAAATTTATATGTTGATGCATCTTGGTGTATACTTTTTTTGCTGATGATATATTTCTTGTGGATAAGACTAGAGAGAGCTCAGGAAAAAAAACTTGATTTATGGAAGTCAACATTAAAGTTTAAAGGCTTTCATTTGAGTAGATCTAAAACTGAATACATTAATTATAATTTTAGTAATAATAGATTTATTGGCGGGGTTGTAACAATGGACGATCAAGTCATTGAAAGAAGTGAATATTTTAGAAATCCCGGGTATATTGTTCAAAGTGTTCGTAATATTGACGGCGATGCTTGTCGGCCGTTTTTTAACTTTTAACCCTTCGTGATTTGAAAAAGTGAATGATTTTGTGATTTTGAAAATAATTTAAATATAAATATAACTTTTTTGATTTTTTTTTTAAATGTAAAATTTTAGTTTTAAAAGAGGTGAGACCAAACGGGTCTCACATTTAAATAGTTTAGATGATTGAATACAATACTACGGGTAATACACTTANGGTAATATCGACGGCGATGCTGTTAGTAGAAATCAAGTTGAATGGTTGAAGTGGAAGAATGCATCAGGCCTATTTTATGATAGAAAAGTTTCACTTAGACTTGAAGAAAAATTTTATAAGATGGTGGTGAGACCTGCTTAATGGCGTGGAATGTTGGCCAATAAAAGAGAAGCATAAAGTTAAGTGTTGTTGAGATGCAAATGCTCAGGTGGATGAGTAGTTTTACGCATGGAGACTAAATGCGAAACAAATATATCCATGAAAGAGTAACTTCAGTGGTAGAAAAGATTATAGAGAGTCGTATGAGATTGTTTGACCAGATTAAATGTTGACCTTCTAATGACCCTATTAAGAGAGTAGATATTTTAGATGTGACTTATGCTAAGAAAGGTAGAGGTAGACTTAAAACCCCTTGGGCATATTATATAAAAATGATCTTAAGTATTAAATAAAAATACGACACCCAATAAAAACATAATGGAGAAAGAAAATTAATGTATCCGACTTCATTTAGTGGGGGTAAAGTCTTGTTGTCGTTGCATATGTGCTTTGATGAATATGCTAATTGTTTAAATTAAATGTTGGAGAAAGCTGTGCAGACTGGATAATGAACTCTAATTTCATTTAATCTCGATAAATATACAATTATTTTTAACTTTATTAAACTCTGTTAAAAATTATGTTCAATAACACGTTGAATGCATGCCCTTGAGTGGGTCTCCCTACCTGCATGATTGGGTCAAAAGTCCCATTTTTAAAATCCAATCTTCTGTCTTAAAGATTGGAATTGCAAGGCTCTTGGCTTATGATAAATATCTATGAAATAAATTTAAATGATGCCATAAAAAAATAACTTCAAACTAATGCTCTTAGTTTAATCTATAATTTTTGTATTATTATCACCTGAGAATCAAATATGTATTTGAGAATATCATAAGAGTTACCTTGTCGTCCATTTGCATGCAATCTTCAAGGCTTTTGACGAAAAAAATGTCATTTTTAAAATGCAAACCGTCAAGTATCGTGCCTATCAGTCGTGATCACAAGTTTTAGCCTTTAAATCCGATCCTCTTAATACACGACAGAGTTAATACGGTTTGCAATGCCAAGAATGTTTAAATAAATTTAAGCTATATAAATCCATGTTCTCAATCATCTGAAAGCTAATGGGAAGAGTTTATAACATTTAAAAGCTAAAAAATAAATCGAACACCTTTATGATGGGCATAGCTGCACATCTTAACTGGAAGTGTTTATCATCAAAGCCAAGCTCTCAAGCTTTCATTTACAAATTTAAACGCTACAGACATCAATTTACCCCTATGATGACTATAATGTAAGAGAATTTCGACTAGAGAGGTTGTCAACCTCAACGTACGCCAAAATCATGTTTTATGTCATTTTGAGCTGAAATTGGGATAAAGTTTGAATTTTAATGAAATTGCGCAGTCTAAAAATGTTAAAGTGAAATATATCACCCCTAGCTTAAAGCAACAATCCGTCCATTTTCTATACTCATTTGATGAGAATAATAAATTTATGAGTATCCTAATTCACGAAGTGCCAAATATCATATCAAATATATTTTTATGCTCAATCTCAAAGATTTCATCCACATTGGATGATTTTGTTGCCTAATAAAGCACTAGAAAGAATGGTTATGACATTTAAATTTGACTAAATGCGCCAAGTAATTATGACTTTAGACTTGTACGTCAGGAAATACAGCCATATGATTCATGAAAGATAATAAAAAATTGTAATATTCATAAACTGCATTGAGTAAGAACATGACTAGGACCCTAAATATCAGAATAATACTACTCAAATGAGAGGACTTACATAAAGGAAGGAAAAGTCACCTGATGATTTTTATCAAACTCACAGGAATCTCAAGTTTTTGGGGTGGAAGATGGCTCACATGAGAATGCAATTGATACCAATTAGTGGTGGAGGAGAAGAGAGAAAACAAAAAAAAACACCTACAAACTTAGAAATAAAATGACATAGGAGCTTGACAACTTCTTGAGTGCCCATAACTAGGCGATCATAATTATTATAATTCTTCTAGGAAAAAATGAATGAATAAAATGAGGTAAAAGGGGTGGAAACATCACTAACAATCAACGAGGGTCCTGAAGCATGATGCATATTGAAGGCATACTGGAATCTGGCTAACAATTTGAAAAGTGATTAGTATGTTCATATTGAGGGTAAAGTTAAACATTTTACCTCCATGACCATGGCCACTATCAGATTGACCACCACAGCCTGATCACTTTGGCCACCATGACACCCCATTCCAAAACAAACCAATCAGGAACTGGTAGATAGGGAGATGGCAGCCCGACAACCTGAAGAGAGCAGCTAGCATTGGGGATTCTAGAATTTGACATCTCTTGGGATAATATATATTGAAGGGACAAATAAAGCCCATAGAGAAATAGAAAACAAGGAATTCTTTTTGTTTCTATAGGATCATTGGATCAACAATAAAGTGTTTGTCTTGAAGTGACTTTTACTAATCCCACAAGGTATTGTAGCGTTTTTGGATGAGTAGATCATTTTCTTGCAGAGAAAATTGGTTGAAAGTAAAGACTATGTACCTTGGAGGTGCTACTTTTTTTAAAGTAGATGTAGCCAAAATTATTATGAGGGAGGGTAATTGAACATAGGCTAAGATGTGCGATACAAAGATTTCTCATAATTAGTTTGGATTTATGGCGGGGAGGTCTACTATGGAAGCTATCATTTATTGAGAGGTTTGATGGAAAAATACAGGGAGAATAAGAAAGATCTACATATGATTTTTATTGATTTAGAAAAAGCTTGTGATAAGGTCCAAGAGAAGTCCTTTGGAAAATTCGGGAGAAGAAATGTGTTGATATGACTTATATTTAAGTCATTAAAGATATGTATACTAGAGCTATTACTTGTGTTCGAATAGAAGGAGGATTGGTCAAGTATTTTTCTATTTCGGTTAGATTACATCAGGGATCAACTTTAAGCCCATATTTTTTTACTCTAGTTATGGATTCTCTTACTGGACATTTACATTGATGTATTCTTTTTGCTGATGATATTCTTCTTGTGGATAAGGCTATAGAAAGAGTTCAGGAACAACTTGAATTATGGAGGTCTACGTTGGAGTCTAAAAGCTTTTGTTTGAGTAGATCTAAAACTGATTACATAGAATGTAATTTTAGTAGTAGCAGCTCTAGCGGCAGAGTTATAATTATTGGTGATCATATCATTAGATGGTGTGAATGTTTTAGATATGTTGGGTTTATTATTCAAAGTGATGGTTACATATATGGGGATGCTATTTGTAAAATCCAAGTTGGTTGGTTGTATTAGAGGAATGCATCAGGCCTATTGTGTGATAGAAAAAGTATCGCTTATACTGAAAAGAAATTTTATAGGATGGTGGTGAGACCTGCAATGCTCTATGGCACAGAATATTAACCTTTAAAAGTAAATCATAAAAATAACTTAAGTGTTGCTGAGATGAGAACGCGGATGAGTGACTTGATACTTAGACAAAATGCGAAATGAATATATCCGTGATAGAATTGATGTAGCTCCAATGGCAGACAAGATTAGAGAGAGTCATCATAGATTGTTTGATCACATTAAACGTCGATCGTCTGATGATTTGGTTATGAGAGTAGATGTTTTGATTTGACTTATGTTAAGAAATGCATAGACAAACCTAAAAAGACTTGGGCATACTGTTTAATGAATGATTTTAATCTATTAGAATTAAATGAAAATATGACACTCAATAGAATGCAATTGGGAAAAAAAGGATTCATTATAGCCGACCCCACTTAGTGGGATAAAGTCTTGTTGTTGTTGTTGATAGAGTAAAAACAGTTCTAAATTATTTTGATTTTATTTTCAAAATGACAGTAGCATTAATGAAAGATTGGACGCTATTGAGCATCCTGGTGAGAACAACATAGTCAGGTGCTTGCTATACTAAAATTTGATGTTGTCACAACGAATCAGAGGAGGTGCATGAAGATAAATAACTTGTTGTATGAACCGACAAGAAAGTAAAATAAGCTTGATCATTGGAAATAGTTTGTACCATTCAATTTGATTGTGGTACTAATGTTGTGAACTATTTTGAGTCATGATGAGAATGTAGAGATCATGAAATTGTGTGAGAGAGAGTTGGAGTGTCCAATAGTTTTAAGTCATAAATGATTGAATAAGGAAGCCATTGTGCCTTAGGGTAATGGTTGAGCGAGATAGGATGAGCAAAATTGGGGCTTATGAGTGTTTTAGTATGAAGTATTATGATTTTTGAATAGTGGGTATAACAGGACAAAATTACAATAGAGGGATGATTAGGCTTTGGAGTATTGGTTTAAGGGAGCAAGCATATATAGTCCAACAAAGATAGATGAGCACGGAAGAATGGGAGCGAAGTGTGCTAGAAAGTAGGCTATTTCACGCGAGGGATCAAGAGTGGAGTGAGGAGCAAGAGAATGTCCGAAAGGACAACCAACTAAACACATTCCATTTATTGTGAAGGAATATTTTCAAACAAAAGCTAACGCTAATAAAGCTAAACAATACAATTTGATAGATAAAACTTATATTTGAATAACTTTGTCCATATTTATAATAAGAGAACAATACAATGACCCAAAAGGCATCCAACTAAATATGTTTCGTTTATTATGAAAAAAGGAAAATTTTCAAAAAAAGAAAAATTAAAACTTATAGAACCACTTGATAGATAACTTTGACGTCTAAATGACACCGAACCAAAATACCCCAAGTGCTAACTTCCAAATTGAGAAATGAAAAAATAATGATGATAAAATATACGGAGATTTTGAGGCATATATCTCACTTCGCATTGATCAGCATTTTGAAAAACACTTCACTTTGGTCCCTCAAATAACTTTTTGCCTACATATTGGCCGCTATGATAATTGCTATGTTAATTTCTTTTGGAATTCCTCAAGTACTTATGAATTTATGCTAAAACCTCAGGACCTTATGCTACTTTATTCTTCGATTGGTTTTTCACCTTTCTGTTGCCTGAACAATACCAGGTGGCTTCTTTAAGTCATTGATAGTGGTTTTGAGACATCAAAAACTTAATTGCTAATCACCATTGGTAAGGGTAAGATGAACATTTGGGCTCTTGAGGAACTCTTTCGTATGCTTATGGGTAGAAAGGGACATTTTGGTGGGGGAGAATTGGCAACAACAAGGAGTTAGTGGTCATTTGAGGTTAAGGATGGGAGCTATGAGAGTGAGAGAGGAGGTGTTGTGAGGATTGATGACAATGTTGAGGTCGACAGCTACAATGACAAAGTAGGCAAGGGAAAGGGTGGTGGAGGTGGAGGAAGAGAATGGGCAAAAGCTTGGCAAGGCGAAGCTGAGCACCACTGGCATAATGGTACTGAGACTCAATGTTTGACTGGTCGCTACAATAGAGACGGGAGATGATGTGAACGATGAATCATAGGACAATGAAGATATGAGGGAATAACATATATTGGTCATTATCTCGTCAAGAATTTTCCAACCATCACATGTATGGTCACATGATTGTATTTAATTTTAAAATATACTGAGAAATTATGTTAAGGACTTAACATATAAGTGGAAAGTTATTTGAGGGAACCAAGTAAATTGCTTTAAAAATATGGACCAACATGGAAGGGTAATCTACACCTTAGGGATCCGAGCGTAGTTTACTCTAAAAATACCTTTGATTTATTTTTCTAATTTATGTAAATATTGGAGTTGGATTTTTAATTTGTAAACTGTATGGAGGAAATTCACTCCAAAAATGCATATTGTATGTTGATAGTTTACTATGTTCTAGCTTCCGTTGGCAACTTATACAGTAGAAAACTTTGTAAGACTCTGCTTATTCATTCCCTCTCTGCATTTCTTTATGGATAATCACGGGATAGTAGTTACTCTTACTCGCTTTTAAGATTCTATATTGTATCAATTCTTCTTTTAAAACATAATGTTATTTTACAATGTTGATTGTGTCTTATAAACTTGTGAAATGTTATTTACATTGAATGGCTTGCTGCTTATCCTCCGTTAAGCCAACTGCATCTTATTTTTGGTAACCCAGAATCTTGTAATTGAAGCTAGACTTACGTGACAGTTGACTTATGTATTATCTTGTATCAAGATATATCTGTTCTTAAACAAATGCTTATGAGTATTAAGTTTGTGTTTTAAAGGTTTTATTTTTCTAAACTTCTAGTAATTTTTTATGGAGATGATTCCTACTCTAGCAATCATAATCGGTCTTATTTTTACAGGATTTACCTGATATGGTTGCCGTAAAAGATGCAGATTTTTCTAATGTTGATGCAGTATTTTGTTGCTTGCCGCATGGAACAACGCAGGTCTTTTATTTTTCATTCTTAATGCTTCTTTGATTTGGCTTGCTGCTATATCATCTTGTTAGAGTAGATGACTTAATGGCATCTTTTGTGTACCTAACTTCAGATGGTTGTTTTTATAGGAGATTATAAAAGGCTTACCTAAAACACTAAAGATTGTTGATCTGTCTGCGGTATGATTCGGGCACATATTACCTTTCTCTTGAGCATGCGGGTGTCACTGATTTTCTTTGCTGATCTGCTGAATTAAGTTATAATTGTATTGTATATTTAGGATTTTCGGTTACGAAACATTGGTGAATACGAAGAATGGTATGGACAGCCTCATAAAGCTCCAGAGTTGCAGGTATATAGGATATTATAGGCTTACTTCATGCTTTGTTAAGGACTAAAGTTGTCCTACTTTTCCACTAGGTTTTTTCCATTTCTTTTGGCTGAAAGCAATCTATTTTCATGATATTATTCTCAATTAAATAATTACTAGGAGTTATTGTTATTTTAGTTAACTTTTCTTGGTTACTTAGAGGATGATTTAGTCTATTAAATTAGCATAATTTAATGAAAAATTGTTAATGGACCAAATTGCTATCCACCTATACTACTGCAAACTTTTTTTTTTTTAATTTTTATTGGGAGGTGGGGCTTGCTTTTATCATTCAAACTACATTTGACAATATGGAATGCAAACCTCATTTTAAAGGGGTTCATTTGTTCCCTTCTTCCTAATGACTAAAGCTGATTCTGCCAAGTCAAAACTACTGGTCATGAATGTCTGTGGATTGTTACTTGGTTTTATATTCTTTTTACATGTAAATCACATTGATAATATGCAGTATGTCCCCCTTTTCAAGTTACAATTACTTATTTATTCTGGCAAGGGTATCTAACTTTTGTGAGAACCTAATTCCCAAGCAATAACAATAACAAGCAATCCTACTAAGTTGGGTAAGCTACATGAATCGTTTTTCTCCACCATCTTACTGAGTGTTATATTTTCATTCAATTCTAATAAATTAAGATCATGAAAACTACATTTGACAATATGGAGTTCAAACCTCATTGTAAGGGTGTTCATTTGTTCCCTTCTTTGCCAAGTCAAAACTGTTGGTCACGAATGTCTTTGGATTGTTACTTGGTTTTTTAATATTATTTTCCATGTAAACCACATTGGTAATATGCAATATTTTCCTCGTTTCAAGTTTGGAAAAACCTAATTCCAAGGCAGCAGCAACAATAATAGCAAACCTTTATCCCATTAAGGAGGTCGGCTACATGAATCATTTTTCTCCACTGTACTATTGAGTGTCATATTTTCATTTAATTCTAATAAATTAAGATCTTTTTAATTCAACATCCCCAAGCCTTTTTAGGTCTACATCTATCATTTTAGTATAAGTCAAATCTTGACCATCTACTTTCCAAATAGGGTCATGAGATGGTTGACGTTCAATGTGACCAACCCATTTAGGGCAACTCTCTTTAATATTGTTTGCCATTGGAGCTACTCCAACCCTTTCGCGGATATATTCATTTCACATTGTCTCTCTAAGTGTAAAACCACTCATCCACTTGAGCATTCTCATGTTAGCAACACATAATTTTATGCTTCTCTTTTATAGGCCAACATTCTGCTCCATAAAGCATTTGCAGGTCTCACCACCATCTTAAAAAAATTTTCTTCATGTCTAAGCGATAATTTTCTTTTAAACAACAGGCTTGTGTCATTCCTCCACTTCAACCATCCAACTTCACTTTTAGTAATACCATTCCCATCTATATCACCATTACTTCGAACAATAGACCAAAGATATCTAAAACATTCACTCTTTTTAATGACTCAATCACCCATTATAACAACCCTGCAACTAGATCTACTATTACTAAAATTATATTCAATGTATTTAGCTTTAATTCTACTCAAACGAAAGCCTTTACACTCTAAGGTTGATCTCCATAATTTTTGTTTTTCTTGAACTCTCTCTAGCCTTATTACAAGAAGAATATTATTAGCGAAAATCATACACTAAGGCACATCATCTTGTAAATGTCTTGTAAGAGCATCTATAACCAAAGAAAAAAGATATGAGACTAAAGCCAATTCTTGATGTAATCCAACTGAAATAGAAAAATATTTTTGCAATCCTCTTTGTGTTCGAATACAAGTAACAACTTTAGTATACATATTTTGATGACTTGTATATAAGCAATATGAACATCTTTCTTTTCTAGAACTCTCAAAAGTATTTTTCTTAGAAATTTATAATAAGCTTTTTCTATATCAACAAAACTCAATCCTTCTAACTCTATAAATTTTGATCGAACCTCTCAATAAATATATAGCTTCTATATCAGACTTGCCCAACATCAATCCAAACTGATTTTAAGAAATTTTTGTTTCATGTCATAACTTATGTTCATTTGTTCAATTATTCACATAATTTTATTGTATGCCACATTACTTAATTCTTCTATTTTGCACTATTGTGCATCCCCGTTATTCATAAAAATAGAAACCAATTGTCTCTTTTTCCATTCATCAGACATTTTTTTTAGTTTTTTGAATAACTTTAAAAAGTTTAGTAAGGAAAAAAATTCCCAAATCTAAACATTTTCACACTTTCAACTAGAATACCATCGGGTTTTGTTTTTTCACACTTCATTTTCTTTAAAGTCTCGTCAACTTATATTTTACTAATTCCAAGCAAGTTTTGCGTAAATAGATTTGGATGTTTGTCTTGAATCAGTCATATATTTCTAATGTTACACAAGTTTAAAGTATTCATGTTGATTTTCTATTTATCCTTCGTTTATCGAATGTTTCTTTATTCTTAATTTTTTTTTTAATGTTGTGTTTTCTCTACAACACTTAGTGTTTATTTTGCTCGCAAGTTTCAATAATATCCTTATGCATTTTTTCCCTTAGTTCTTGGCGTGGGACTCGTGAGCATAATAGAGAAGCATGCCCTGGCGAATAAGATGCAGGATTCGACAATTCTTGCTATCGCGGGATCAGATTGTGAATGATATGTAGTAATTTATCGCATTTGCGGGGACAGGGACGGGATCATATCGTGGTCGATTCATGGGTATTTCTCACGTGTGCGAGAACTAGGACGGGATTCCTTCTAGCTTTGCTTGAACTTGGGCTTCTTGTTTCGGTTTTCTATATCCATAGTGATTTTCTTCTTATTTTTAATTTTTTTATATCTTTATTTCTAATAAAGTTATTTTCTTTTGGGGAACTCATATTTTGCTATTTTGAGAAGTAGAGAGATTATATTCTCTGATTTATGAACTAAGAAGTGATGTATCCTTTTCTTTTGTAAGTGCTGCCTATATCTTTTTTAGGAACATGTGGTTCACCTCCTTGCCACCTGTACCTCGCCGTTTTTGCCATCCGATCTAGTATTTTTAGTAAGGATAACCGAACGACGCTTATTGCCTTCCAAATGTCGTCGACATCATATATTTTCATTCCCTAGCTATTGCACAACTATCTCCCTGCAAACCCGCTTCTCAAATACCTTCTAGGAGAAATACCTTCTAGGATACCTAGAATTGTATAAGTTCTATCAACAAAATAGTTAATATTTACTTGCTTGATGCTTGTCAACATGGATGCACATGTCATGTGAATTCTTCCTAGTATAACCCTACAAACCTTAAATTGACGTTGTCTTTAATTGTTGATATAAAAGGCAAACCTCACTGTATGTTCAACATAATTTTTTGCACTCCAAAAATTCACACACTTGTCCCCTTGAATGAGAAAGATTTTTTCTTTGTTAAGTTCCAAGTCAAATTTTTTAGAAAATATATCAGGCGACATATAAATCACAACCAAGATATTTCACCCTCATTTTATGAGGATGTTAAGATCCAAGTACCAGATTTCCCATGAGCGCAAGTATTTATGATAATAATCTCTCTCGATAATGGGGGAGCACTTTCGATTAAGACTTCTCATTTGTGTGATGATCGTTCAACATATAACAACAATTTAATATTAGTTTAGAAAAAAATTATTGCCCTAAGTTTAAGGCGAATGGTAGTGGGAATGATGATAAAATCGATTAAGATTTTATAGCTTTTTCATCTCAGGTTGTCATGGACTCTTATTTATTTACCCAACATGATTGAATAATCCTTATCAACAGTCATGGGTTGCTTCATTCAATGTGATCTACTATACTTGAGATGATTGGTTGTCTAAGGGGATAAATTGAAATTGATTTTAATTAACAGAGGATTTTGTGATATATCAAATACACTATAATTCACGTCTCTAAGGACAATAAATGATTGGGTAATATACGGGCTACATCTATGATCAGTCCTGACAACTCCATTGTTTATGAGGAAGACCAGACTAGTTCAGCGGGGCTTATTCTTGTTAACTTCTGTCCTTACATGGAGGATAATTGAACTAACTGAAATGAAACATACGATCTTGCTTTTTAGACAAGATGACTCATTTGAGGGCGTGAATTATTTGATGATTATGATAGCTGATAACATTGGGATCACTTGTAAGCTTCTTGAGATAAATTTAATTTTAGTTTAAATTTATATCCCACTTACGAATCATTCATAGAACAAGTATTCAATAGTAGGCATTGGTGGTCAGAGCACCTGCGAGCTATTTAGATTCATCAGTGCATATATTTTATTGGAGCAAGATCTCTTAAAATAATTTCTTGACCCAGCCTTGCAACATTTTTAAATTGCATTTTTAAGCATTGAATGCACCATCATAACACATTTGGGCAATAATTTTATAATGTGCACATATCTCAATAATTTTAAAGCATTGAATGCACCATCATAACACCAACATAATACTAAGTTAAGTGTTGCCGAGATGAGAATGATTAGGTGGATGAGTGGCTTTACATGTAGAGACAAAATGCGAAATGAATATATCCGAGATAGGGTTGGTGTAGCTACAGTGACTAACAAAATTAGAATGAGTCGTCTTAGATGGTTTGTTCACATTAAACGTCAACCATCTGATGATCCGATTAGGAGAGTAGATGTTTTAGATTCGACTTTTGCGTTAAGAAAGGCAGAGGTAGACCTAGGAAGACTTGGGCTTATTGTATTAAAAATGATCTTTGAGTTAAGGAAGGCAGACGCAGACCTAGGAAGACTTGGGCTTATTGTATAAAAAATAATCTTAATTTATTAGAACTAAATGAAAATATGACACTAAATAGGATGCAATGGAGAAAAAGAATTCATGTAGCCAACCCCACATAGTGGGATTAAGGCTGTCGCTGTTGTTGTACTAAAATTTGTGCTAGTACATTGTGCAGATGTTGACCTCATTTTTAGTGAGGTCTAGTTTTCTTCTTAGGGTTTATGGTCTAGTCTTAGGATTCTCCCTTTGACTATCTTAGAGCCTTAAAAATGGGACCTACCTCATTTTAGAAAACCAAATTACTTCCTTACCCTGTTGGAGTTTCGCATGTGGTATCGACCTCTAGCACTTAGGAGGTTGAAACCAACATAAGAAAACCTAAAAAGAGTCTCACAATTTGCACCTTTGCGTGCACAATTTTTGCGATTTGGCCAATAGACACGTTTATTTACCACAATTCACATCTTCTGCACCATTATTTGTCAAACACTTAAGTAAAATTTTTGAAACAAACGATCGAGGATTAGTATTTTAATGAGAATCGAATTCGACACATTTTTGACCCGATCGCCGACGAGGTTGTCCGAACGACTTTGGATGACGAAACAGACTGCGCTAACGCGTCTGGAACGTTAACTTTTGCCGGGAATGACACCAATTTTGATATGACTCCGAACGAGATTAAATAGTGCGCAAATCGAGGGATTTTCAATATTAATTAGTTAAAAAAAAGAAAAAAAAGCACTTAAACTCACACAAGAATCTTTAATTCGGCCGGCCCGCGCCCGTCCGCCCCTTCCTCTACTGTTCGCGAAACCGACCCAGCCGAGCCTCTCTTCTCCTCGTCGAGCTCCCCTCTCTTCCTCACGAAAGATCGGTCCGAGGCCCCCTCCCTTGTGCTCTGGTAAGGCTTCTACTTACTCCCTACAACGCTCCAGCTTTCTACCTGCCGCCACTCGCCCCGTCCTTGTTGCGCTCAACTCACCGCCCAGGTAGGTGAATGTATTCTTCCTCCTCCCTCTTCTACTATAAATACCCCACTTGGGGAAGGGTGGTTTTACGGTTGGCCGAAATTTTGGTGTGAGGGGGGAAGTGCTGCTGGAAGTGTTCTGGGCTTGTTCTTGCATTCCCTTTGGGCTTGGCTTTAAGATGTAACCTCTTCCCCTCCGTTAATCACTCGATATTCTTGCTGGTTTTCCGGTTTTTTCTGTTTGTTTGCTCGATACTTTTGCTCGGTCATTTGTCAGGCTGCCTTCTCCCCTATTCGACAGTGCTACAAACTTTTTTTTTCTTTCCTAAAAAAAAAAAAATTAAGGGAAAGGGAAAACCATATGCTCTGGTTCGACTGCTTGGTTTCCCTGTTGGTTGCTAAATATTTTTGCTTATTTGTTCGATATTCTTGATAGGCTGCTTCTTTGGCAGTCCAAAATGCGGTCTTTTTGCATCTTTTCTCTGATGTTTCAGTTTTACCCGTAAGTTTAAGCACTTGTGTTGTTGGTGCTTAGTTTCAGTGGCATTGCTATGTTGTTCCTTTCAATTGTTATTGGCACTGTTATATAATCTTGCAGAGATCGATATCTATTTTCAAAAAAAAAAAAGAGAAAAAAATAGGAATTTGTCATTCTATTGAGTGCCAGAGAATGCTTCATATTTGGGGCTTTTTTACCATGACTGTGAGAATGCACTTTTATTGCTGCCTTATAATTTCGCATGGCTTAATTGTTATTTTATCCAAGCTATATTATTATTCATCAAAGCCTGTTTGATGCCAATTTGCATGACGATTAAAGGTTGTGTTTACCCAAAATTATATCGTCTTTTCTACTTTGGAAGTTTTACATATATACCACTTAATTCTTTTGGATGCACTGTTTAAAAACCCCAGTTTGTTTACACACATGCCATATGTTTCTTATGTATTTACATATCTAGGACCGACGCATTCACATTTAGATGCATGCAACTCAAATCTTTAACACCTCACATAAAAAATACTGCTATTGTTATCATTTTTGCAGGTGAAATACATCTTTTCATGCATAGGTTTGTGTTGTGAGTGTACATATCAAACTTTGGGTTTTAGATATGATAATAGATAAGAATTGAGTGGTATGTATATAATTTTTTATTGTGCTTTAATGGGACTTTTGGTGGTTTGTTTGGCTGTAATATAGGAGGCTTTTGCCCACTGTTTGGACCACGGTTTGGAAGTTTTAAATGCTATTTTTGTGGGCTAAACGGCTGCAGTTTTTTTCGGTCTTTTGCAGCTTATATGGGCCACGGTTTGGAAGTTTTAAAGTCTATTTTTGTGGGCTATATGGCTAAAGTTTTTTGGGTCTTTTTGTAGCTTATATGGGCCACGGTTTCGAAGTTTTAAATGCTATTTTTGTGGGCCATATGGCTGCAATGTTTGTCTTTTTGTAGCTTATATGGGCCATTGTTTGGAAGTTTTAAATGATTTTTTAGTGGGCTTTATGGCTGCAGTCTTTAGTGTCGTTGTAGCTTATTTATGCCACGATTTTGGGCAATTTTGAGATCACTTTGTGGCTTGTATGGATGCAGTTTTGAGAAGTCTTTAAGCATTAATCTTGGGCTACAGTTTGGCTTCATTTTGGTGGAGGTTTGTCAGTAGGTTGTAGGACATTTTAGAGGCTATTTTGGACATGGTTTTGGGATTAACTCATGACTGATTTGAATACAAATTTTGGGGTTTTTTTCTTGGCTCGATCGGCTGCAATTTTGGAGCTACCTCAAACACTTGCTATTTTGGAGAGTTCGAAGTATGTTTGAGGGCCCTTGTTTGCTATTTTAGAAAGTGAGAACGCCACTTGTGGGAGGGTTAAATTGTTGTTTCTTTTTTTGGAAAAGTATGAAATTTCAAAGGTTTGGATTTACGATATTTTGGGGAGCTTCTAGGATCATGATTTTTGGGGAATTTTAAATGAGCCTTTCAAATGCACATCGTTGGATGTGGGGATTTATTTTAGATTCGGTTGTGAATGTGGCTTTGAGGGTAGATCCATCCTTTATTATTTTCGTAGTTCAAATGGATCAATCCCTCCTCTTTCTCACACTCTTTTTCTTCTTTTATTGTTTCTTGGTTTGATTTAGGTGCTTATGTCCGAAGCATAAGCGCACATCTATAACTCCCGTTTTATATATTAATTAATCCATTTTGAACTAGGGAGCAATGTCCTAGTTGCAGTTAGTCATATGAACTAGGTTAGAGATTACCCTTTTCTGTGACTGTTAGGCCGTCGACCTTTTACTTAGTGTTGGATCACACATGCATGGTGTTGACTATTTTGTTAGGGCCCCCGGGTCTTGTTTTTGACTCAAGGTCCTGATTCCGAGTCCACCCCGTCTCGAGTGCTTACAGTTTTCTTTGGTGTCCCGTGCATTTTCTACGATTTTCTTTGAGCTTTCGTGCGTCACTCCTAGTTTTTCTTTGAGTTTTCCGTGAGATGCTTTGCCGATAGACTTTTACACACATATACATGCATGTTTACCTTGCTAATCAAATCCTCTTCTATACTTGTTTACTTCTATCTGTAATGTTAATCCCATTCATAGCAGCAGCAGACCTGCCATGTACATAGATTTATTTTATATTTATAACATTTTATTTTCTTTACTGCGCACTTTACTGTACTTCTTTACTGTACACTTACTGCGTTTTCTTTACTGCTGCTTTTCTTACTGTATTTTTTTACTGTTTTCCGTTACTGCACCTCCTACCCTTTCCTTTATGTATTATACCTTTTAGAATAGGAGGACAATAGTATGGTTTTATAGGAGTTGACCAGCAGCAGATCACCGACTCAACAATTGCATGTACATTTAAACATAAACTAAACCTGAAACTGCTACGATGTGGAGCTTGAAGCTAACAAGGTGGGCAACATGACGAGGATGTACTGAAAAACAACTTTGACAGATCTACAACAGCAAATCTTTCTCTAGTTTAAATAATAAGCCATAGGACTTTGAGGTAGTCTGCCTAGCCCGACATAAATCTTCACTCTATCGTTTAGGCGTTTGCACATCAATGTTGTGTTATTTAAGCCCTAACTCGCTTTAGGTTTTGAGGTTGTCGTCTGAAACGACGTAAATCCTCATATCTTTCAGGCTATTTGTATGACCGTGTCACGCAAATAGAAGTCCTAAATAATAAAATTGACAGGATGAAACATCATATAATATTTTTCAAAATTAAAGCCAAACAATAAGATAATATGGGAAGTCACCGAGGTTCCTTTCAGGATCTGTGATATCCCCTACTTTTCTTTTCTTTGATTCCAGAAATAAATGTTCCCATTTGGTTCTTTTTCCCACTTGACTTTTCTATGTCTAACTTTGAAAACCCTAAACTTTGAATTCATGAAGATTGATATCTCTGATCATCATCAAGAGTTCTCTTATGTGACTTCAATCATTTGATAGGTAATTAACTATAGGGGCTTGCCTCTATAGGAAGCTTTAAGATACCAAGTAATATAAACTCTATCTAATTCTTAATATTAGGTAAGTGAACTTGTCGGCCAAAATAAAGGTTCGCAGACTAAAACGGTGGTCATAAATTCTTTTGTTTATTTAATCGAGCCTCATGGATTAGTGATATGTCTATTTCTCGGGATAGGTATGTCACTTGTAGTGTTGTGCTCATTTATTTAAACTATTGTCTATATGGGATCGGTTCGGTCTTGTATTTTCAAAATTAAACAATTACATTTCAAAACTATATATACTATATTATATTAAAAAAGATCTCTTTCCCAATTTAACGACCGACAACACGTGTATAAAAAAACTTCCACATCATAAATATTGGAAGCCCGCACGTGCTCCAATCGTTGTGCTTAAAATATGGCCACTTGTCGTAAGGAAAAGCTAGTCATATGCAACATTAAAAAGAGAGAAATTACAAGCTAAGAATACTATCACATATGAAAAGATGACTTCTAGACAATCAGGCCTTCATTCTTCTCTTTACATAATCTCTTGCCATCATTCAAAACAACTGAACTGAAGTAAACTGAAGGATTCAAAACTTACTTCCTTTCTTTCTTATCAGCAACTGCACACTCTAGATAATTGCAAAGGTTTGAATGCATATCGACGATATTGCTACATTTGCGCCCTCCACTTGACCTAACACAAAAAAATGGAATCTCTTTGATACAACATCAAAATAAACTTCCCCAAACAAAGACAATTCGAAGCAACACTCTCCAAGCATTATTTATAGAAGCTTCATTTTTGTTAAGTCACTCGTTATATCTCTCAATCCAAAACTATGAGTGGATTCCCACATTATTATCTTGTGAGTGATCATGAGTGAAAATAAATAAAGTAGACATGTAGATTAAAATTTGCCATAAATATGTATTTTTTGGAATCTTTTCTAGAAACAATAAATTTGGGGGAACTTTATGTTCATATTAAAATATTAGAACAACTTTATTTGGGTCGTCTAATTATAAAACCAAGTTTTTTGCGTCCTTAATCTCCATGGCACAAATGCAGGATGGAGCGAAGATACTTTCAAATCTCATCCATTAAATCTTTTTATGATTGCGAAGGACCCTTACTATCATAAAAAATAATTATAGATCTTGAGACGTAAACTACTATTTGATGGCTCAACACATACCACTTCCAACACTAATCTTAGAGTCATTTATGGTTTGAGTTCACTCATCTGCCATTCTGACCTTCATGTTTAAGGGCTCCGTCATCTATCCTTCTTCTCCTTAAGGGGTATATTAATCTGATATGGATTTCAGAGGCAAGATGCCCGACTCCTTAATAATTTGATTGACAATACAAAAACTAGATACCTTTTTCTTTGGGGGCATTTTTGTTTAGCATAGATATCAAAGATGATATATATCTCCATTCATTTTTTTTGTACCCAATAAAAAGTTTTAAAATACCCTTCTTCACCTCTATAAGCTCCCCCTTTTATGTGTTGGTAAAGAATACCTAAAACTCTCCCCCAAAAAGAAGGGTGACTCCCCATTATGCTCTTCCTCTTTTTCCTAAGGTGAAATTGTGCTGAGTCATATTCAACTCTTATTCCTCTTCTTACTTAGTCACTGACTTGAGTTTTAGAGGATCTTCATTGGAAAATCCCCTGGATTACCTATTGACCTTTTAGTTTGCTATGTGTAAGTGTAAGACATAATATTTAGCTGAAGGCAGCTTATTAACTTAAATTCATTTGACACTCGAAGATTGGCTTTCAGCATAACAATAATATAATGTTGATTTTATAGTGCATTTTCTTTATATTCATTTTGGGGATCTATACACCAATTTTTTGGTTGGTTTTTTTGCTATTAAGAATTTGTAATGATTAATATATTTTTGGCCCTGAGCTCTTAGATACACCTGCCCATTCTTTATTCCAACAGTTGTATTTACTTTTTATGGATGGTGCCATGTTTTTATTCAAGTACTAATTGGGCTGGCCTAATCATCTTATTTTGGTGATTCTCTTAATGATGTTCTTGATTGTTGTAGAAAGAAGTCATATATGGCTTAACTGAGATTTGGAGAGAGAAAATTCAGAGTGCTCGACTGGTTGCCAATCCAGGCTGCTATCCAACATCCATACAACTTCCTCTAGTTCCATTGATGAAGGTTTGACTTCTTTAGCCATATTTCATGGCGTTTATAAACTTCTTAGCAGGCTGTTGCAAACCTCACACAGGAAATCTATTCAATTGTTTTTTATGATTATTTGTGATTTACTTTTTTAGGTATCTCATATATTTTATTATGTTTTTTCTTGCTTTCCCTTCTAGAGCTAAAAGTCATATTTAAAATATGATAGACTGAAAGAACATTTTTGGAGTTGTATATATTTCATGTAAATTTTGAATTTTACTTTTTGATATTTGATTAGCTTTAAAAGAACTATCAAAGCTAACATGCTCTTACACTATCTTATATTTTTGATGGTTATTTTGTTGCAACACTACTTTTGGCAGTTGAACATAAATAATTGATCTACTTGTGATGTTTTGTGAGTTCCTGCTGGTATCTTTTGTTAGACAAGTTTTATTTTTTCATCCACTTTGCCCATTTTGGTTCCCCTCATCCATGTTTAAGAAAACTAGCACATTTCCTCTGTGATGGCAAGGGGTGCATAATGAGTGCATTGGCTATTACCAATGTGTGAGAACATAATGAGTGCATTACTTGAGGATTCTGTGAATTTGTTTGATACGGTAAAAAAATAAATCATGGAATATAGTTAGGGTTTGTTTTATTGCATGTATTCCAAATTCAAAGTAAAAAAAAAAACCTAGTTATTTTGAATTTAGTGTTCATATTTGATTGAATGTTATTCTAAATGGAACATATTTTTTTTCTGTTTATTTTGATGAAATTCAAAAGCACAATTAAAAAAAAAGCCTCAGTGATAGGGTTGCATTTGTTGGGGGATGAGGGGAGGTTGATGCCCGTTGGTGATGAGGGTAGAGCATCACGTGTGAACTTTGCGTGAGTGCTCTAAGTGGAGGTACAAGGTCATGAGGACTGCATGTTTAAGCGGCTCGAAGTAGAACACAATCACGGGATGGTGGAGGTTGGAGTTGTATGCTAGGGCTCTAGCTAAGTTTAAAGGTGGAGTTGTGAGGCGTTGAAGGCATGAGGGCTTTGAGCGAGGTCTTATTTGAGTGTGGTTGGGTGATGTCACAAGCCTCCAACATCATGCAAGGTGTTGTATTTTGAAGTTGCTTGATTTAGGCAAATTTGGAATGTATTGAAATTGAACTAGAGGGTATATTCTAAATTATTTAATATTTTTCTTTTCTTTTACTCTAAACCAATCAACTAAAAATTAAAGCCTCTACTTTCCTTTTACCTTACAGTTTACACTCAAATTTTCTTAAAAAATCCCTTACGTGAATTTGTGAAGTAGGAAAAAGCATAGGCACCAACACAAAAGTTATCAGCTGCCTCACTTAGACTTTCGAACTTATTATTTTCAGTTCTCAAATTTTTGGAATTGTCATTATTTTTTTTTTATAATTGCCACAAAGAATGTTGAAGGTACATAACATAGACATTTGCTTGGTGATCACAATTAAGGGTTGAGAGGGCTACATCTTGATCTCTGGAGGGTTATTTTTGGAAGTTTGCTGATTGATTTTAGCGATGGGAGGGTGTCATGGGAGATGCGAGGAAGTTAAAGGAGTCAGGAGGCATGGCACACAGCTTAGAAAATATTGCTTGCCACAGCAACTCAAGTTTGAAAGGGAAAAGAGATCATGCTTGGATTGCTGGTGAAATCTAGTTGAATTATACCGACAATGCTAATTGGAAACACTTGAATGCGATTTGAAGAGAGGGATGAGGCTATTTATGATCAGGCAATCAATAATTTTTTTTGGAAAGGAAGTAAGAAATTAATTATTTGTATTATCATTATGAAAGTGAGCTTTTTTAGTAGCCAATGCAATAAGCAGCCATTGGGTGAGCAGCATCAACTCTGGTTTTTATCAATTATTAAACAATAAACAAAATTAGAATTCAACTATTTGGAGATTGTGAATATGTAGTAGTCGCCAACGGAGTTAATGAAGGTCCATTAAAAACTTGTTTCGCTGGTTGTGTTAGCCTAGGGAAGTAATTCGAATACCAAAATAATCATTACTCTCATCTCTATGAATAGTTAACTCTTGCATGAAAAGGTATCTAGTAAAAATTCCAACTTATATGGCACTAAAGCTTGCATCCTAATAATTCTTCTTATAACAAAGGATATTCGGCCTTGTATCTACTAGTGCAATGCTATAGTTAATTTTTTAACTTAGGGTGCGTATTAGAAATGAAAAACCTAAAGAAATTGACCAGGGAATCCATTCCTGATGTACCTTGTAGTCTAGTATGATGCAAAACAGATAATATTATCGCTTAAGATGCCATTCTCTTGAATGAGAGGGTTGCTTAGGGCAGGTGCATGACCTATATTTACATCATCATCATCATCATTATCATCCTTGTCCATGAGATCAACTTTTCTCGATTTATTTTTATTGAGCTTTGCATGAAGTTTTAACAATATTTTATACATTATTTCAAACAATTTCTAATCATGTTTCCTTTGAGCTCTAGTTTATTCTTCTTGATCTTTTCATGATAATTATTTTTCAGATTAAATGCCAAAACAGTTTATTGATTATTCATTTTCAGCCAACTTGGGGTATAAAAAATTGATCAGACACACCAATTTGATCCACTCGACGCAAAAATTTGGGGTTGGGCTGACCCGAATAATTTTTGCGTAGGATTTGCATTAGGACTCCCAACTCATTTAATTTTTAGGTTGGGTTCCTGTTGACCCGCCAACTTGAAATTAACCTGAAATCGATCCACTAACCAAAACTGACTCAAAATCTACACACAAACTCGAAATTGACTTGAGATTGATCTGAAATTGACCCAAATAGTTGTTATATCTTATGTTTATTGGGTCGGCGGGTTGTGTTTGGATTGAATTTTCTAACCTGTTTAATATTCAAATCGGGTTCAGGTCATGCACTTTAGGTGAATTTGTGGGCAGACTCGAACCCAACCCATGAACCGACATTTGATATCCCTACAGCCAATTTAGTCACATAGTATCACATTTCTCTAGGGGTTTGTTTGGTCAGTTGCGAAAGGAGTGCACAACATTTTTTTGTAGGGGTTTTTGAAATTTATGCATTAAGTTGGAAAAATTCTAAAAGCTGTGTAGTATTCGAAATTCATTTCTTAGTTCATCTTCAATGTATTTGAGATTTGTTGGATTTAAGTGAATTACAAATACATGGCATTATGTAAAGTGATGCCAGCCGCATCTATTCACCCGTCGCCATTGCTGGCGTCGTCGCCCACCACCACCGCTAGCGCTGACAACCATCATCTGCCATCGGCCTCCTGCGTGCCGCCACTACCCATCGTCAGTTGCCCATCATCCATCATTGGAATATTAACAATATCGTACCACCACCTATCGTTATCATCATCAGCCTCCTGCCCACTAGTGTAGTCGATGACCACTAATCTTTTTCCTTTGACTGTAGCTTGTCCACTTCCAATGGCGACGTGTTACCACTGACCATTGGCACTCACCATCCGCCACCCCTCACCTAGTCGCCCGTCACTAATTGTCCGATCGTTACCACTGTCACTGGCCGCCGGTCACTTATTGTGACTAGAGATTAAATTACTATGAAATCCAAAACATTGATTCAAGAGATTTGAAGCAAAAATTTGAACAGAAGAGCACAACACAAGAATCACTAAAAAACATAAGAACATCAAGATTTAATATGAAAAAAACCACAAAATGGGAGAAAGCCGTGGAGCCTCACCACACAAAAAATTCATTATGAAGAAATAAGTAGAAATGTATAGAGTACATCACACTCAAAGCTCCTTATAATTTGGAATACTTTAGAATACTCCTCTTGTCACTTTTATAGTCACACAAGAGATCACAAAATCCCCTCACATAACACTTGTGACATTGAATTTCATAGTAAAGTTGAAAATTTAAATTCTTGGGCTGCCAAAGACACTTGCTGGCGTCGTGGTGCCTCTCCTGGGCACTGGGTTTCTTGGAGCTTGAGTTCGAGGATAGATTCGGGCACGACTGCCCCCCCTCCTGGACATTGACTTCTTGGTGCTCGGGTTCTGGATGCTTCTGCTAGGCTCTTAGGCGCCCACACTTGCATCGGGGTGCTAGTCCAGGCGCTAAGGGCCTCCTACCACCTAATCAGGCTCCGGATATAACAATCTCCTACTTGGAGACTGATTGCAGATTTTGAGCTGTCTGTATCCTCTTCAAAGATATTTGACCAGCTTTTAGAAGTAAACGAATGAAGTGATAGCTTAGCTGAATGTTCTTTATTATGGCATGAAAAACAACATTATAAGTTCGATGAATAACACTCATATTGTCACTATGAAGTTTTCATTTCTCTTACTCTTTGCACTGTTCTATCTTGAAGCCTTATAGCCAAATTACTTACTTATTAGCGTCAGTGATAGCAATATACTCAACTTTTGTAGTCGACAGTGTAACTATCTTCTGTAATATAGAAACCCAACTCACTGTTGTGTTCCTCAACGTGAAGATGTGACCGATTGTACTTCTACCATCAATATCTCCTGCTAGATATGAATCTACATATCTCTTTAAATTAATCCCTGTACCTTCGAAGCAAAGTGCATTGTTAATTGTTCCTCTCAAGTACCTGATAATCAACTTCACCATCTCCCATTGATGTTTCTTTGGATTACTTTTGTACTTGCTGACCAATTCTACTGCATATATAATTTTTGATTTTGTACATATCATCACATATATTTAAATAGTGTTTGCTCTGCTTCAGACTCGAGTGATTGTTCTTTAGATAGTTTAAAATGACTATCTAAGGGAGTGCAAACAGATGTTGCCTCAGTATGTTGAATATATGTTAAGTCCTTTCAAACTTATTCTGCCTGACATAAATTCAATGTATTGTCACCAATGTTCGTACTAATTCTCATACAGATGATCTTCTTGGTTGAATCTGAATTCTTCATTTCAAAATCACTTGATAATTGCTCATTCAAGTTTCTGATCTTTTTTATATCCGCTTATGCAATCAACATGTTATCCACTAACAAAAGTAACACTATAACAATTATCAAATTATTTGATGAAACAACAATGTTCTACATGGCAATTCATGCACCCATTATCTGATCTAAACCTATCCAATATTTTGTACCACCATCTTGTGGCCTGATTCAAATCGTTAAAGCTCTCTTTTTAGTTTCTAGAGCATATCCTCTGTCCTTGGAACTTTATATTGATGTGGTTGCATCATATACTCTCTCTTCTTGCTCATTATGTCAGAATGTTGTTTTCACATCCATTTGTTCCAGATGTAAATCTTCTACTATCAAGCTCAACAAATTTCAATAGTTGTCATCTTTACTATAGGGGAAGATATCTCTGATTAGTCCACTCGTTCCTTTTTTTGAAAGCTCTTCACAACAAACCTCGTCTTGTAGCCCTTGCTATCATCTGACTCTTCATTTTGCCTATAAATCCACTTGTTATGCAATGTCTTTTTGTCATTTGACAGTCCTATTAAATCTCTTGTTTGGCTTATCCTTAGTAATTGCATGTCATTGTCTATGACAAACTCGCACTCTTTTGAGTCTTCAACTTGAATGACCTAATTATAACACTCTGATTCACAACTATCATTTAGCAATAGATAGTACAAAAAGGGAGAATATCTCTAAATCGGTCCTGTGAATTTGCTGGACCTTTTGACTTCTGTAGCTGCTGTCTGAGGAGCTTTGTGCTTCATCAAATTGAGCACCTTTACTTTCTCCGTCTTTCTGATCACTATTATCTTCTATCTCAACATATTTGTAGGGCTTTTCAGAAGTAACTGATGGGCAATCTTGAGGTTTATCTTTGTCATTGTATATTTCCAATTCATTGAAATTAACATCCCTACTAATGAATTTTTTTATTTTGTTACTTCTATAAATTATACTCAAATTCATCCGAGGCGTATGTTACGAGGGCTCCTAGCCAAAGGAAAATTTATCTTTTGTACGCCTAAGGGCAATTTAGTCTTTTATTATTATTATTATTATTGGGTACAAATATGCTTGTTGTGTTTAGAGTTAGGATATGCATGAGATTGAATTTTTAGTCTTAAATTTAGGGTTTGAGAGAGATTTCCTACCTCTCAAATTGTAGGAATTGGGAGAGACAGACATACTTCTCAAATTGTTGGTGCTTATCTTTTGTATTCATCTGGGTTGTTTGGATTTTTGAAATAAAAATTAATGTTTGTCCTAATATGTACGGAATTCAGATCTTATCAAATTGGTATCAGAACTCAAGATTTTGAGAGATAGAAAAGAGGGTCGATCGAACTCGTTGCTTACTAGGCAAGGATTTCGGCATAAAAAGCCAATGCTGTTGCTACGCGTCTGATCACAGATGGGCCTGAGGAGGAGAACATTGCTAGTTTTTGAGTCTCGGTAAGCCGCAATCCCTTTCATGAAGACAACGAAACAACAGACGCATCGTTGTCTTCTCGCTCCGTCTCACTGTAGAGTCGCGAATGCAGCGCAAGGAAGATGGCGATGTGATCAGGCCTTTCTCTTCCTTCCTCTTCGTCCTCGAAATCTAGCTGCATTTGCTACTCTGTCTTCACAACACAATCGCAATCATTGCTTGCTAGGAAGGCAATGATTGGCTCGTGATTTACAGAAGAAGGCAACGATAGGTTGGGAGCCTTTGTTGGCCCGCACTATCGTGATCGAACCCTGCGATACAATAGCTATTAGAACTTAACGGGGAAGGCCACAATGAGATCTTATCAGGACGAGACAAAAGTCTTGCGATTCGACAATGATTCGAGTTACCTGAGAAACAAAAGGGATTCTTGCTCACTTTCATCTACGTCTCACTAAACTGCGTGAAATAGGATCATAACTAGTGGGGAAGGTCGTGACAAAATTGGGCGTGCTCGAATTGTGATCCTAGAAGTCGGTGATCGATACCAAGATCAAGCAGGACCTAGTAACACAAGATAATGACAGCTAAGAAAATTGATTATTTGGATAAGAAATTAGAGGAAGAGATCAGTTAAATCAGATCGGGGATGGAAGAAAGGTTAACGGAATTGGGATTGCCCCTAGTGACAGGAGATAGTGACAGCTAAGAAAATTAGTTATTTGGATAAGAAATTAGAGGAAAAGATCAGTTAAATCAGATCGGGGATGGAAGAAAGGTTAACTGTCATATAAGATAGGTTTTCTTTCATGGAAAACCGAATGAAGGACCGATTTGAGAGCATCGGAGAATTTTGAGAGATGATAAAAAATCTTATTGAAAGGCAATCCAAGATTCCGCCGACGATTCATTTTGCACATCCTAACCAAAGGTTGGTTGAAGAATCTGTGGCAAGATCGAAGGGAAAACAAATTAAACATGAGGAACATGAGAACCCCCTCTCAGGGCTCCACCCGTGGATTAGTGCTTTTTGATGGAGGCGATTGGGTTGAAACATGGAGAAGAGATTATGCCAGAGGTGTGGAGGAGCAAGAAGAAAGGAGAGAAATAAGGAGAGGATATGACTACATTTAAAGGAAGGACATTTACCCTCGATACATGGGGGAAAACAACAGAAGAAATGGAAGTTGAGGTGGAGATGTTAGAGTTAGGAAGTTGAATATGCTGATCTTTGAAGGGGAAGATGCACGTGGGTGGGTGTATTGGGCGGAGCAATACCTTACGGTGAATGGGCTAGATAAGGAGGAGAAACTCATGGCGGCAATATTGTGTTTGGAGGGGAAGCCTTAGCTTGGTTTTAGTGGAGGGAGGCTAAATACCCGATTCATTCATGAGATAAATTTAAGGATTGTTTGTTGGAACTTCTCTGAACCATTCGGGAAGGAGACCGACAGAAGCAATTCTATGCTTTGACTCAGTAGGGGACGATCATGAAATATAGTGAGACAACTGAAGAAATGGAAGTTGAGGTGGAGATGTTAGAGTTAGGAAGTTGAAGATGCCGATCTTTGAAGGGGAAGATGCACATGGGTGGGTATATTGGGCTGAGCGATACCTTATGGTGGATGGGTTAGATAAGGAGGAGAAACTCATGGTGAAAATATTGTGTTTGGAGGGGAAGCCTTAGCCTGGTTTTAGTGGAGGGAGGCTAAATATCCGATTCAATTTAAGGATTGTTTGTTGGAACTTCTCCGAACCATTCGGGAAGGAGACCGACACAAGCAATTTTATGTCTTGACTCAGTAGGGGACGATCATGAAATATAGAGAGAGATCTGAATTGTTGTCGGGATGACTGTGGGGGATTTCTGAAGTAGGACTGGAGGGGAATTTTACGAAGGCTAGTACTCTGACCACTAAGACCGCGATTAAGGGAGATGATGGAGCTAGGTTAGATGGTGAAAGACAAGAATCAGATTAAGAAAACCAACAGTGGTAGTATAGATGGAGCATCGTACAAAATTGTTGCAACTACGACAATGCCAAAGGTTCAAATAGTGAAAGTTCAGAGGGAGGTTGCACACGACACAAATAATAGATCACGACCGGAAGCAACACTCAAGAGCCTTACAGAGACAAAGATTCGGGAGAAGCAAGCTAAGGTATTATGTATTTGGTGTGATGAGAAGTATACCCCGGGACACCATTGCAAGGATCGAAGATTACAAGTTCTCATAGTGCAGAACAGTGATGCTGAATGAAGAAATAAAGGCAGCTGTGGGGGAGGGGAAACACTCTCATTCATTTCCACCTTGAAGACAGTGTGACTTTTGGGAGAGAGTATTGTTACGAGGGCTCCTAACCTAAGACAAATTTGTCTTTTGTACGCCTAAGGGTAATTTAGTCTTTTATTATTATTATTATTGGGTATAAGTAGGCTTGTTATGTCTAGGGTTAAGGGTATGCATGAGATTGAATTTTGAGTTTTAGGTTTAGGATTTTGGAGAGATTTCTTACCCCTTAAATTGTAGGAATTCAAAGAGAGCGCCTCCCTCTCAAAATGTGTGTGCTTCTCTTTTGTATTCATCTGAGTTATTTGGTTTATTGAAATGAATATTAGTGGTGCTCCGCTTGTATCTCATTCCGAGGTGGTGATTATTTTTCAAAAGCTGACTGGTGTTTTGGCTGTATCTCGCTGATGAGTTAGTGTTTATCCTCAACTTTCCTTTTGCACCCTCCCTTTACTGCCGCCATGCCGCCCTTGTTCCAGACTGTTGGAAATTGTTTTGTAGTTGTTTTCCTTACAGTTTCCTACTAACCAACCCCTTCCCATCACACCTCCCTGTTTCCAGCAGCCGCCCACTTCCCTATAACACCCAACCGCCCACTTCCTTACTACACCCAACCACCCACTTCCTTACTACACCCAGTCACCACCTTCATTGCTGAACCCAACCTCCCCACATTCTCTGGTGAACTAGCTGCCACCTTCCTACTGAACCCAACCGCCACCTTTTCTACTGAACTCAGTTGCCACCTTTCTATCTATACCCAACTACCAGCCTTCCGCGTCGTCTATACTTTCCCCTCACATCACCGTCCAACTCCACCTTTTGAATAAAACTTCTAGTTGAGTGAGTGTTGTGTCAATTGTTGTTATTTTCCTTTCTGCATGTTAGTTGTAACCACCTATTTGCTTTAGTAATAATATTAGCTTTTCTATTATTGTTTGAGTTAACTTTTGTATCATTTGGTATCAAAGCTAGCTGAACCTTATCACAATTTGACTCGGGTTTTGGAATTAACCAAGATGGCTACAAACGGTCTGACGGTGTCAGAAAAAAATTTTCTTTTATTCATTTTATATAACACGCTATTAACAAATGAAAGAGCTACTTAAAGCATTAAATTTAAATTTACTTCGTTGATAGTTGTCTGTATTTTTTCTAAATATTTTCTCGTCTATGACTCACCTTTTATTAATTTAATTGTACCTGAAAAGTTAGTTAAAACAACAGTAAGTTAAACGAAGCTGGTGAATACTCATTCTTCTATACTGCAGTAATATAAGAAAAAAGAACAATAAGCATGCCAGTTAAATTTCTTTATAATTCGATATAAACATTTAATATGTCATTCAAAGTGGTCTATATCAATATCATATCTATGAGACACCGTTTAAAGATTGTACCACTTAAATTACTTCAATATTAATATCATATTTCATTCACGTTAATGTTCTATCGCTAGTACCATTAAGAGGTGCTTCATCATAGCCAAACATGCACATCCAAACATACTATAAATCATTTTGTTTACATTCTACATATCATAAATTATCTTTCTTTTATAACATGCATGTATAGTAAATAAGTATAACTATGCAAATCATTTATATTTATTTTTGGATGATCAAATTGAATAATAAGATAAAATAATCTTATTTTAGTTGCAGCAACGAAATATCTTGACTAATGATATTCTAATGCGAGCGGTTTAAAAAAATACAACATTATTATCATGAGTTAGAGCTTAAACTATAAGCTCTTTTTTTTCCTACCCGTCTACAGACTTCTGTGAAGGAGCTCCACTAAATTTTTTATATTCGATGTTCTTCTGGCCATGAGATGCCAATATCTTGTCATATGACCAGACTGAAGACACCAATAGCAACTTTTGGAGCCCATCAAGCATTCACCTTTATGTTGACTTCCGCATTTGGTACATGTGACTTCAGTACCGTGTCGTATTTCTATTAACTCTACCTAAATTATCCTTGGACTTCTTCTCATTAGATCCTTCTAAGTGATTTATACGTTCTTTTGCAGTCTTTTTCTTGTGCATCTCCTTACGCTTTTGAGTAAGCTAATAGTCGATCTCCACTCTTCTTGCTCGTTCCACTAATATAGAGTATTCATCGATTCCTAATGGTACCAACTGCTTCCTGATCAAATCTTTTAATCTTGAATGTAATCTATATCACTTTTCTTCGGCGGTAGCGATCAATTGTGGCTCATACCTCGATAGTGCAGTAAATTTTTCTTCATGCTGAAATGATCATCTTCTCTCCTTTCGCCAACTTGATAAACTTTTTCTGCATCTGTCATCGAGTAGATAGAGATACGAACCAATCTTTAAAAAGGTCCACAAACTTCTCCCAACTTATCATCGTATTATGTATGCCCCCTAACCCGTCATAACGCTGCCCACACCATCACTTTTGGCTTCTCCATCCAGCACAAACGTCGCCAATAGTACTCTTCTTTCATCCGGACAAGCCATGCTATCTAGTATCTTCTCTATTCTCATTACCTAGTTCTTCGCTTCAACCGGTTCTTTGGTTTCTTTGAACGAAGACAAACATAGACCTTGAAATATTTTCATGTACTTATCTACATCGACAATATCATTTGCGATATGTTGCGATCTAGACTCCAGAATCAACAGAGTCATCACCACTATCATTTGAGTGAGGACATTTGTGTTCACATTAATATTAGGCTGTACTCTATAGGATTTTCTTCTTTTATGATTTTGAGTGTATCACTATGTTTGAATGGATAATTATTACTTATAATTAATTTTAAAATTTAAAATTTTCTTATAATTATGCTACTGGCTCTTTCATGATTATCCAATTAATTTATCCTAAAGATTGGCTTTGATATTACTTTTGTCATGACCTAGCCCAGTGCTTGAAATTAACCAAGACGAGTACAGACGGTCGGACGGTATGAGAAAAAAATTTCTTTTTTTCATTTTATATAACTTGTTATTAACAATGAAAGAACCACTAATCAATTTAATTAAAACATTAAATTTAAATATATTTTGTTGGTATCTTCTATAAATATTTTTTCGTCTATTGCTCAACTTTTAATAATTTAATTAAACCTGAAAAATTAGTTAAAACAAAAATAAGCTAAACGAAGCTAGTCAATACTTATACTTCTATACTACAATAATACAAGAAAAAAGAATAATATGCATGCTAGTTAAACTGTTTTATAAGTCGATATAAATATTTAAAATGCTATTTAAAGCGGTCTATATTAATATCATATCAATATCATTTCATACTTATGGAATCGTCACAGGAGACGTTGTATAAAAATTGTACCACTTAAGATCCTTCAATATCAGTATTTTTTCTATTTAAGTGCACGGACACATTAGTGTTCCCTACTAGTACCGTCAATGAGTGCTCCATCATAGTCAGGTATGCACATGCAGACATACTATAAATTATTTCTATTACATTCTAAATAACATCTATTATCTTTCTTTTATAAGATGCATATATGGTAAATAAGTATAACTATGCAAATCATTCACATTTATTTCTGCATGATTAAAATTGGATAATAAGGCAGAACAATCTTATTCTTGTTGTTGTAACAAGATATCTTGACTAATGATATTCTAATGCGAGTGATTTAGAAGAAATACAACATTATTATTATAATTTAGAAGTAAAAGTACTTACCTCGATGATATTTAATTCAACAAGATTTAGCCCCAATGTTGGCTCTTCTAAAGTTAAAATCTAGCATAAGCATGATATAAAAATTTATATTATTTATTATTAAGTAAACTATTATTATTTCATCATTAATTAAGTATTAAATTTTCATTATTTTATTATATTTTTTCTATTCAATATATATATATATATATATATATATAAATATATTATTATTATTATTATTATCACTTAAATAAAAACTATCGTTACCTCTTCCAAACCTCAGCCCGGCTCGACCCACACTCGTCCCTTCCCTTTCTTCTTCTTTGGGTCGATCACATAGGATTGAATCACTGTGCTTGAAGAATCATCTCCCACCCACTACTTTTCTTCTTTGACGCTCAGTTTGTGTACGATCAAGGATCTTCCTTCATCTTCCTCTTCGACTCAGCTCGACTCAAGATTAAACGCAAGATCCCCCGCCTCTCCTCAGCTCAATTTCACTTCCCTCGATTCTATAGGAGAGTAAAACACCTTGGTTGCTTTGTTTTATAGGCGAACTTATCTCTTTAGCTTTTGATCTCCTCTCTCTTCCACTCCTTCAGCTATTCATTTCCTTTACCTTCCCCTATTCATCGTTTCCTCTTCCATCTCTGTTCATTTCTTTCGCTTTGTTGCTTTATATTCCCAGTTTCTTCTTCCCCCTTATAGAATCGTTACAGACCTAGTCCTATCTTAGGGTTTATAGCATTCACCAATACTCAATCATATCTCTACCCAACCCCTTTCCCCTTTACTGATTTTTTCTAAATCGGCCACCCAAAATTTTTTTTTCCCACCCTTCATCACCCTTACACACCCTTTCACCCCTCCGACCTTAAACTCTCATCATGCCACCGAGGAGAAATTGTCGCACACTTATCAAGAGGTAACCATGGAGGAGATACAACAGACCCATTTGGGGCAGCTTATAAGCGCGAGCGGCGTTTTCCCGTCTCATCGTTTGTAAAACACATTTCGACAGCTTATCGGAAAACGCGGTTGAGTTTTTACGCGGGCCGCATTTCAGGATAAGCTGCTTATCTGGATAAACACAAGCTGCTTCAAACGCACCATTACGACTCACTGATATTGAGGAAATGATCCAGGAAGGTCACCGTCGAGGGTGGTAGCAAGATCCGACAAAGAGAGAAAGAGGAACAACTGAATCCCTTATGTCAGAATGATTCTAGTGGAGAATAATACACGCCATGACGCTTTCTGATACTATATAAGAGGTGGTCGAGAGATGAAGTGTCTGTTGGAGGATACGTAGATGAAGTCTTTGTTGGAGGGTACAGAGATGAAGCACTTATTAGTGGGTATATTGAAATTTGAGTTGAGAATGAATATGAATGATTTCATAGTGGTTGCAAGCTATCAAGAGGGCTTTTGAATAGAAGGAGATATTAGATGACCAGAAAGTGAAGCTTGTTGCTATTAAACTGAAAAAGAACGTCTCGTTATGGTGGGAGAACTTGAAGAGTGAGAGAATAAAGAAGGGCGAAGCAAGATTACTGCTTGGGAGACGATGATGAGACTTTTGCAGCGAGAACCTATCCCCACACCACCGCTAGGTTCTTTTCAGAGGCTCCATCACCTACAATAGAGAGACCTATCAATGGAGGAGTATACAATAGAGTTTATGTAGTTTAAGCTGAAATGTGAGCTGGCGGAGCCAAAGAAGCACATGGTAACCACGTATTTGGGTGGCCTGAAGCCCGCCATCGACAATGTGGTTTAGCTATAACTTTATTGGTCCTTGAGTGACGTTCAAACCTTACCATTGAAGGTGGAGAGACAACAGAAGCAAAACAGACACCCATCGCTATTCAAACAACAACCACAGTTGGAGACATTAGTAGGAGTACACCTAAAGTAGTTAAGAAGTTTGGTCAAGAAAATGATAGATTTACCTACAATGAGAAGAAGTCCGAAAAGAGAAACACCTCCACTATCATCCTAGCCATGAAATACTTCAGATGTCGTGATTTTGGACCCATCCTTTCCAGTTGCCCGATGAGTCGAGTTGTGTCTTTCATCGAGCAGGGTGCACTGGAAGAAGTTAGTGACGAACTGACAATTGAAGAACGGGGTGAGATGTATTAGATTCCATCGTATGAGGGCAAGATGTTGGTGGTTGAACATGTTCTTTTGATTGAGGCTATCAAGGAGCAGTAGTTGCTTTGCCACTGTATATTCTACACCCATTGCACTGTAAAGGGAATGTATGTAATTTCATCATCAATGGATGTAGCGATAGGAGATGGTGGACAAATTGACCCTCATGAGTCGGAAGCGTTCTCAGCAGTACTCCCTGATGTGATTGAAGAAAAAGAATAGAGTCAGCATTGATAGAAGATGTCTCATGGAGTTTTCGATTGGGCACCAGCTGCAGGATCAGGTATGGTGCGACGTGGTGTTAGTGGATGCATGTCAACTTTTTTTGTAGAGGCTGTAGCAATTTGATCGCAAGACAACATGATGGATACAGGTACACCTACTCCACCAAAGATAGAAAACACATCGTCCTTGTATCTTCCTAGAGTCTGGGATTTTAGACACATGCAACCAGTACATAGAAGAGTCAATTTTAGACACATGAAACCAGTACATAGAGAGTTTTAGGACATCCTATTCGCTAGCTTACTGCCATGGCCGCCACCATTTGGGGAGATTCAAGCTGCCCTCACTTTAGATCAGGTTGAGCCAATCTTGGTTTGTTTTAGGAGGATTCAATAGAATATATATGAATCAAAGTCCCAGTTCAGTTTAGTAGTGTACCCCTTGAAGGTTGGATCAATATCTATGTATGCTTGCAAGTGGAGAAAACTCAGGTGTTTTGGGGAACAATGCAGTAGCCAGTGGGATCTTGATTCTTCTGGAGCCATAGCCGAAGATTCTTCAACCTCGAGAGATTACAATAGCTTTGACATCTTTAATGTGCACACAGAAGCTTCGATGAATGAGGTTGATGCTACCCCAATTCAAGGAGATTGGCAAAAAGCGGGGGCATATCCCACGCTTGTGCTGGACGTTGCAGCATCGTGCTGCCTTGGCTGGTTCAGCAACCTCACGTGAACTGGTTCAACTAAGAGGACTTGAGGGGTCGGTCGATTCTTTCTAGCCGTGGGATTGCTGCCTAACCAAGGGGACTCATCCCTAGTTACGCTAGTATTAAGTATAAGGATTTTCCCATTTGAGTAGTATTTTGTTTTTGTCTGGATAACTGTGGATTTTTTATATATTTTTTTTTCTTGGGTTATATCTAAGGGTGAGTAGTGCTTCGACTTTTTCTCTTTTTGAGGTAGTGGTTATCTTTCGAGGGTTTAGTGGTGCTCCAGCTGTTTCTTGCTTCCGTGATGATATTTATCCTTAAAATTTTCTTCCTTCGCAACCCTCCCTTTGCCATCGCCATTGTTTTTGTTGCAGACCACTAGAAAGCTATCCTATAGTTGTTTCCCCTGTAGCCGCCACCTCCAGTCCCTTCCTACCACACCTCCCTATTTCCAGCAGCTGCCCAGTTTCCTCCTGCACCAATTCTTCACCTTCCATGCTACACCAAGTCTTCACCTTCCCTGCTGAACCCAACCACCACACCTTCTCTGTTGAATCAACCGCCATCCTTGCTGAACCGGCCACCACTTTTGTAGCTATACCCAGCACCAGTCTTCCTATCCTCTATAGTCGCCGCAACCACCTTCACACTCTTTCACCTTACATAACCGTCCACCTCCACTTTTGGTATTTGCACCTAGTTGAGTGAGTGTTCTGTCAGTTGTTTTTCTCCTTTTCATGTGTCATTTGTAACAACCTATTTGGTTCCAATAACAATGTTTAATTTTCTATTATTATTTGGGTTAACTCGAGTATCACCAAGCTTCTTCATGTAAGCTTTCATTCAAAGGTACTGACAGATCACGATTAATCAGATAAATTGCAATGTTCACTTTTTCTGCCCAAAACTATTTTGACTAATCAACATACAACCTCAAGCTCATGTCATGCTCTGTAATGGTTTTATTTATGCGCTCTGCAATATTATTTTGCTATGGTGTTCTTGAAACAATAACCCCTGAATCTCTTTTTACAATAGTCGTCACCATTATCTGATCTGAGACATTTCAACATCAAGTTTGTCTCATTATGAATCATGGCTTTCCACTTCTTAAATATACCAAACACATCAGATTTATGTTTTAAGAAATACACTTGTACCTTCCCAGTGTGATCATCAATTAAAGTGAAAGTATTAAGAATCTCCAATAAACTGAAGTGGAGTAGGACCCCATAATTCAATATGCACTAACTCCAGTTTCTCGGACTTTATTATTTACCCATTTTTAGAGAAAGTTACCTTCTTTTGCTTGTTATAACTACAATTATTATAAAAGTCTAACTCTATAGATTTTAAACTAGGAAGTTTATTCTTAGAAAGGAGGGATTTTATACATTTCTTACTCATATGATCTGCATCACCCTTTGTTCCACTACATCAATGGATTCAAATATCTCATTGATCAGGTAAATTACGCCGTTAATGTTGATTTGAGCCATTATCATTGCCCCTTTGGTCACCTCCCACGAATCATCTTTGGAAGTAGTCATATATCTTGACCTTGCAAGCTTACTTCAAATAAATCAAATTTCTCTTAAAACATGGAATATATCAACTTTTTTAAGGTTCCACACCGATCCATTTAACAATCTGATGTCAACATGACTGTTTTCTACAATATTACATACTTTGTTATCTCCCAAATACACCTTCCATAAATCAGTTTGAGTGTAGTTTTTAAACACTTTTTTGTTGAGGAAAACATGAAAAGTGACACATGAATATAATATCGAAGATTCAGTGCTATCTAGGGACAAAACAAGGGAGTCACCTTGGATTTCATCAATTGATATATTTGTAGAGAACTTTTGATTTGAACCTCTACCACCAACATTCTTAAGAGTTTTGTAGTATTTCTTAAAATGTGATTTCTTCTTGCACTTTCAGTTTTCACCTCTCTTTCTTGCTCAATGACCCGAACTTTCTTCTCCTGGATGTGAGTCTTTCACCGCATGTGTTCTATCCAGATTCCTTCGTCTGTTTTCAACATTCAGAGCATAATTTGAAGTTTTATTAAACGCTTTCTTGTAAGTTTCTTTATTCAAAACTAACCCTACAATGTCATCAAAGTTTGATTTCGTGTTACCTGAAGAGTTGCTCGCCATAGTGACTAGTCCATCCAACTGTTTGACAATGAAGATAAAATTAATAGTGCACTATCTCGTCATCGAACTTGATTCCAACAAAACATAACTAATTTGTCACAGTGTTGAAATTTTGCAAATGTTCAATCACCGAACTACGTCTACCACCTTTATATTGAATAATCTCTTCTTTAGAAAAAAAATTATTTGAAGTCGATGATTTTTCATACATCCTTGTTAGTGCAACATGAGATCAACATCAGGTTTTTCATTCACAATGTTGGAAGCAACATTTAAGGAAAGTTAATGTTGGATCAAACATAGGCTTGTTTGATTAAACAATCCCATTTTTTCAGAATCATTGAATTTTTCTTAGTGATTTTTTTCTAGTGCAAATACAGTTTCTTTTGTTACAATAAATTTTAAATTTGCATTTTTCAGGAAGCAAAATTTGAACCATTGAAATTCTCTATCTTGTACCTTGCTTCATCAGTCGCTACTCTCATTCAAACTAAAGATCTTCACAAAACTTCACTTTGATAACACTTGTTGTGTGGCTAGAGATTAAATTACTATGAAATGTAGAGCACTGATTCGAGAGATCCGAAACAAAACTTTAAATAGAGGTACACAACACAAGAATCACAGAAAATCGAACGTACACCAAAATTTACAGTGAAAAAAATTGAAAAAGGGAAAAACCGAAGGAGTCACATCACACCAAAAATTTACTATGAAGAAATGAGGAGAAATGTAAAGATTACACTACTCTTAAGCCTCTCTATAATTTAAACCACTATGAGATGTACCTCTTATCTCTTTCACACAGTCGCACAAGAGATCGCAAAATCCACTCACAGAACACACTCGCGAAATAGAATTCCTCAGCAAATCCGAAGACTCGGCGCTCAGGTTTTGGAGGCTTTTGCTGAGTGCCTGGGTGCCCCATTGGCACCAGGGCGCCATTCCAGGCATTGGGGCTCTCCGACCACCCCAATCAGGCTCAACATATAACACTACCAGCTGTCCGCTTGCCGTTATCATCCCTCCGTTCATTGTCGACTTTGTATTTTTTATTATTTTCATTTTGCTTAAACGAAATAAGAAAATATGATGTTCTATATTTATTTTGTACCGAACCAAACAACTTAAAAAAATTTCAAAAACAAACTATTGCTTTTACATTGTATTACTTTTTGAGCAAACCAAACAACCACTAAATTTAGCTTTACAAAATTGATCTGCAATGGTCCCTTGGATAGAAATTTTGATACGAAATTGATTCAGCTTTGCCCCTTGACTATACAAAATTGTGCCTCTCTCTCTCCCTCTCTCTCTCTTTATATGTATTTGTTTGTATATATTTGTGACACTTTTTCTCTTTATGCTTAGTTGTTGACGTGATATGGCGTCAAATCCAATCACATTAGGAAAAATTTTGTCATGTCAGTCCCCGCTCAAAGACTTCAGTATTAACAAATTTATTGAAGTCTAAATTATCTCAGTTCTAAATGTTTGGGTGAACAACATCCTATGAGGCCTACCCTTACTCCTTTGCTCTATTCATTTGGCTCCATCTTGATGTCCTTCCTACTTTCCTTAGTCTAGTACCCATAGACTTCAAACTCTCATTGCCTTCTGCTTGTATTCATATCCATGTCTTACTCAATAACCATCGCTGCTTGCATGCTTGAGTTTAAGACGTGGCATCACACTATACACCAATTCTTGGTTTGTGATGTGATTACGTACCAAGACTTTTTCATTAATTAAGATATGATGAAAATAATCAATTTTTATTTTATTGCTATTTAGAGTCATTTTCTGTACGTCACATATATGCATCTATCTAAGCATTTACACTTGCATCCAAGTTAAACGTGATTAATTGCAAAGCTTTTGGAATAAAACCCAGTTTTAAGTGAATATTCATTTAATTTACAATAAATTTTGATAACCAATTTGCCAAATATATGTTAAAAAAAAATTAGCTTATGTGATAAGATTGAAAAAAAAGGGTTCATCCTCATATTTGTTAAACAGCATCTCCTTGTACTTAATAAGCAATTCCTGCCTATTGCATTTTTGCTGTTTGCCCATGGATCGACTTGACAACCCTTGTGAATCATCATTCTTTTTATCTTGCTTTGTATATTTTTTTCTTTTCATATCATGATCACTCGTAGGTAAACATCAAAAAATTATTGCATAGAGTCATGATTACACAAATATGTGAAAATATCAAGTTTGAAATCATATGTAAAATTAGTGATTTATAACTCACCAAATAAATACGTCAAACTTAGATTTCACCCAAGTAAGGATCCAATCGTAAAAAAATATGCTTGAGTCTTAATACTTACACAATATAAATCATTTTCAAATATTGTGCAGAAGACAACTACCAAAATACTAAGCATCGTAATTGATTAAGTTAGAATTAAAGTTTAAATCTAGAACAATAACAACGACAACAACAACGACAACAACAAAGCCTTAATCCCACTACGTGGGGTCAGCTACATGAATCCTTTTTCTCCATTGCGTCCTATTTAGTGTCATTTTTTCATTTAGTTCTAATAAATTAAGATCAATTTTTATACAATAAGCCCAAGTCTTCCTAGGTCTACCTCTGCCTTTCTTAACATAAGCCGAATCTAAAACATCTACCCTCCTAATCGGAGATTTAACCTTTATTATAATCGAAAACATCTACATCTACTCACATGTATTGAAACCTTAAAGGTTAAATCTACCCTTATTATAATTTTTTAGCTTCCTGCAGGCAAATGTAACTATTTGAAAATAACCAAAATGCAATTTAGATGAACATATATAACTGCGTAATTCAAATAATATACATGTATATAAACATATCTACATATGCAAAGATGCTCTAACGAAATAATATATGGATTCTTTGCATTAATACCAACATAAACATTTCTCTATAACGCTAGGCAAATAAATAAAAAATCATACAAGAATTTATTAGATATTGAGTTTTGAGTTTCCAGCATAAGTGCAAGCCCATTTGAAAAGGATCAATGAAAATTCAAAATGCTGAATTCAAACATGCTATTAGACCAATTAAAAAAGATAATCATGCTGTTATTTCTTTATGCTAAGGTTTTCACGCGATAACTGGCAACATGCAAGAAGCATCTCAATGTGTACATAAATTTTATCAGAGATCACATATAAACATATCTATATAACATTAGACACAAGTATTGAATCCTTGAGAAATTATTGAGTCATTTTTTGTTTGGATGTATTTCAAATACAAAGTAAAAGGAATGTGAAGTAAAAAAGGTCCTCTGTAATTTAGTTTTAGTTTTGATATTTGTTTGAATGTATTACAATGATTTTTTTTTACTTGTTTTAATGAATATCAACATAGAAACATAGAATAACTCACTCCCTGTTGAGGCAAGATTAGAAATTTATGGAGATGAGGGTGGGTCAAAGTTGATGTGTTGGTGAGTTTAGGGGGCTGCACAAAAGTGTGAGGTCAGCGGGCTCGAGTGTGGTACAGTGATGGGTGGAGGGCAGATGTCAAAGGTGCAAACATGAGGGTTTTTGATCGAATTACTAGGGTAGAGGATAAATAGTGTTGATATTATAGACAGTTCGAGTTCTGGTCAAGCTTGGGTTGGGAAATTTAAATTTTTGGTGGACTTGAGCCTAACATGGTAATGTGAATTGACGCCTCTATGCTTGCATATAAACTTAAAATATTCAGTAGCCTTATGGACGGGTTTGGCAATTCTAAAAGCTTGTGGACCTATAGATGAACCCTATTATCATTATCTTTTTCTACATGGTTAAAATTATATATGTACCATTGAAAATAAAAGCTTAACATTAATTTTATATTTTCTTGTGAGAATAATAACTCAATGACCAATTCAAACCTACTTTGTCATACCAATTAATTATGACTTTAGAAATATTTCCTTTTTTTTATTTGTTGATGAGCTAAATACTAGGCTTGAATGTCAAAAAAACCACAAATATAACATGTCAAGATAAATTTTTTTCTTTGAAACATAGTTCAATAAAAGTGGGACAATTAAATAGTTTTACGTTTGATAGTAACAACTATTTAAGAGTGAAAAGAATTTATAAATATCTTGAATCTTTTTTAATTTCAGACACTTGTGCTTAAAAGATTTCACAAGCTATTTAACTTGTAGGTTTGAAATGAAAATATCTCATCTTCACTAAGTATATTGTGCGTGATTGCAATAGAGGCCGTTGTAGGCATTTCATAAAGTGGAAATCAATAATAGCTCTTAGGTGTTGCTTAAGGTGTCACAACCTGACTCGAGGCTTGAAATTAACCAAGCGGGAACATACAGTCAGACGGTGGAATTTTTCTATATTCTAATTCTATCAATAACAGTTTAATATTCAAATAATCATGAAATAACTACTAAAAAAAATAATTTAATTAACAAGTAAAAGTTTTAACTTCTCGATTGCTGATCACGTCTTTTATACATGTTAGCTTCTCTATTATTCATTTTATTCATAACCTTAAAACATGAAAAATTATTAAAACAACATAATGAGTTATCTAAAATAACTTAATGGAGCTAATCTAAAATAACTTAATGGAGCTATCACACTTCTAAACTACAGTAACCCAATTAAAAGAAGATAATATTTATGTCGATCTTTCATATTTCATTATAGAAAATCCTATAATATTCTAATGTATGTGTTCATGACATTTACTCAAATGAAGAAATTTATACTTTGATATGCATTTACTCTTCAACATTTAATCTTTAATTTTACTTTTAATTCATGGTTTTAACTTTCATATCGAACTTAGGGACATCGGTAAAACATAACTTAACACGCTCCTGGCCGATATTATCTCATTGATACTGTGATTCGTGATTTAATTTACATGTTGTCTAACATGAAAATATGTTTATTAGCTCTTGACTAATATTCTGCACTCGGCATAGTAGCTAACAATCTAAACATCACAATTTTCTGTAGTGGTAAGATAACATCTACGCATGTGAGTACATTGACATCCGTTGATTGTATCATAAAGGACCGAGCTCTGTTTTTATGCACATACAAGCATCTATGTGTATAATTTTTTCATTTCTTTCTTTAGGACATTTATTACTTTAATATGAGACACAACTTGTATCTATCTACTAAGAATAATGCAACTCTACTAGAATCTATGATCTTATGATAAAATAATAGATGCATATTTACTATAATTCTAAAGATCAAGTAATAATTGGACATATACATATGGTCATACAATAAACTAACTTATACATCTCTACTAAAATATAAGGGCCAGGTGATGGTATGAAATCTTTATTTACTAAACTATTATGAAACTATTAAGACAACAATATTTAACATGCATATTTCATGACTCACAATATAAAAAATCATATATAATTTCATTGGCATAAGACATAATAGAAAAAAATGCAAGCATGAATATATATAAAAATAGAAATATTATTGTAATTTAAAAACATAATTACTCATCTTAAATTCTAAATAGTTTTCCTTAAACCTTATACTTGTTTCCTCAAAACTCAATTATACAAATCAAACCCAATTTTATTCATAAGCTAAATGTATTTATATATAATTTATAATTATTTGTTATATTAACAATGTATTATAATTAATAAAATGAAAGCCCATTATCCCATTATTTTATTCAATGTGACATTAATTCATTTATTGAAATTTCTTCATATGATTCTTGCAGACACTTAATATTTAATTTTAACTCGGTTAGTTTTTGTTCATTATAACTATTATAATAAAAAATAAAAGTATTATAACTTCTTTCATATGGTATAAACTGATGATTATATAAATATACATTTGAATAAAATAATTTCATGGAGGCGCATTTATTATAATTTAATAATTGTTAGATAATAAACATTTAGAGAGTAATAATTTTATAAGGTTCATAAAACTTCATTAAATAAAGTTCGATATTCGTTCTTATGAAATTCTTGCATTACAAAGTTTGCATAATAAAATTCTTCCAATAAAAGAATACCTTGTAAACTTAATTTATCAAGGTTTCATTCCCTTAAAATTTTATCGAAAAATATGTTTTATGTTTAGGTTTTGACATTTTCTCAATTAATTTTCAATAAATATAATTATCTTAAGTAGAAATGACAAACACTCACCTAGTTAAAAGGGCAAACCCTCTTCGCTCAATTTTGAAATTTGAAGGTAGTTCCGCTTCAGCTTCTTGATTATAATCAATAAAATCCTAAATTATGCTCAAGTAAAATTCTATCGTATGTTGCTTGCAACATAATTTGAGATCAAGAACCCCAAGAATCTCTGATAGGTTTTGGGAATGGAGGTCGTTTGGTATGAGGGAATTGTCAGGTCTCAAAAGTACATCTTAGACCTGTTAAGTGAAGAGAACAGTTCAATTAACAAAGAAGATATCAAAGAACTGTGGGCAAACTTCTTTAACTATCACACGTATAAGCTGATATTACATACTCAGTCAGCGTAGTAGGCCAACATATGAATAATCCTTGGAAGTCATGTATAGAATTTGAAAATGGTTTGATCTGAAAATGACGAGATTGAGATATACACAGATGCTAGCTTGGTAGGAGAGATAACTGATAGGAAACAACCACTAGATACTATTCATACGTCCTTGGCAATCTCATCACGTGGAGAAGTAAAAAGCAAGTTGTCTTTTGGAATAGGGTAGAATTCGAATATTGTGCTATTGCACTAAGAATATGTAAGGGAATGTGAATTCAAAGGCTATTAAGGGAATTTAAGACTGAGATGAAAGACACAAATAAGATGTTCAGTAATAGCCAAACAAGTATTAGTATAGCCGAAAAAACCTGCACTCTATAACAAAACAAAATACATCGAGATTGACAGACACTTCATCTCAGAAAATGTTAATAATCGGCATGTTCAGCTTAGCTATGTTCCTACACGGCTTCAGGCTGTTGATATTCTCACCAAAGTACTACCAAGGGTCAATAATGGACATGTTCAACTCAGCTATGTTCCTACATTGCTTCAGCTTCAGACTGTTGATATTTTCACCAAAGTACTACCAAGGCTCACTAATGGGCATGTTCAACTCAGCTATGTTCCTACACGACTTCAGACTGCTGATATTCTCACCAAAGCACTGCCAAGGATCAATCATGATGAATCGAAGTGTATGCTTTCTACAATATGTACAATCCAACTTGAGGGGAAGTATTGGAAAGTGTCTATCTGCATTAGAAGGGAATTTATTTCCTTTCTTTAAAATATCTTATACTAATTGTGTTTCCTTTATTAGATATTTCATTTTCCTATTTTTCTAATTTGGAGGATTCCTACTTGGTTTCCTTTCTTTATTATATATATGTAGCAAGGTGTAATGCATGATTTGAGAGAAATAAAATTTCTTCAACAATTATGCACTTTATATTATGTTTAAGGGGGATGAACTCTTCATTTTAGAGTAAATTGGAAGGTCTCTTTTCATTGGCGTACTACTTGAATAGATTCTCTGAAACAAATGGGGTTCACCTGTTGAAATGAATTTAAATGCATACCACATGATCCCAGCCTAAAGTATTAGTGTTAAGACAGTTTAGAAGTTATTGCAACTGCAAGAAATAAGTTACTAATAATGTTTTTCTTGGTTTCAGGCTCACTTAATTGATTTAAAAAACATCATCATCGATGCAAAATCTGGTGTCAGTGGGGCGGGTTTGTAATCATCCTTCTTAGTTTTATCAACTCTCTACTCAAATAAAGCGAGTTGTGAATAGTTGATATTTACTGCCATTTGAATTGCTTTTGTTAATGTGTCAATGAAGGAAGGGGAGCTAAGGAGGCCAACCTTTACACAGAAATTTCCGAAGGCATTCATTCATATGGAATTTCCAAGCATAGACATGGTAATCCCTTATAAAACTTCTGAATTCTTTTCTTCTTTCCTTTTCAAAGGGAAAAAAAAAATGGAGTGACAGCATTCTGGTTTTTTCGTTAATGCATTATTTAGCTGCAGAAGCTATATATTTTAATTTTTTACAGAATTTTGTTAAAGTAAAAAATTGTGAAGAACCATTCTCAATGAACAAAAAGGTTAGTCATGAAAAAAGTAAAATGAGAAGGAATAGAATAAAAAAAGAGAGTAAATTAAGAAAATCATAAACAAAATTAGCAAATAGTCAGAAATAGCTCTCAATTTGTGTTTGATCATGAGGGAGAATTCAAAATTAATTTTAAACTGTTCAACTATCTTTCTTTATCATGATTTATCTATGGTAAATCAAGATTAGGATGTTTAACCAAATAATTTTTTCATGAAGATCCTATGATATCGTTCAACTAAAATGGTCCAAAAGGTTTCTAAATGGAAGTTTTGAAGGTCAATCAAGTCGTTGTTGATGTTTGGCCTCATGATGTAAATGTTGAGTGGATGCTTCGTTTAGAATTTCAAGATGAGTACCAAGTAGAAATATAGTCTCCTCCAAATACCATTTATAACCTAGCACTTGAAGCGAAGGTGAAAATCATTGATTTCATGCTGAAATTATTCTGGAGCAACATTGCACATATTCAAATGTGAGAATTGATAATGCCAGAAGTTGTAGGGATGAACTTAACTCTTTTGTCATATTGGCCATCCGAGCATGAATAGACTTCTAAATAGGAATAATTGCACTCTAAATCCAATGAGTGCAAGAGTAATACAGCTTTTCTTCAGGAAATTATAAATCAACTTCACACTGAAATTGGTTTTAGTAAGTAATCAAGTAAGACTATTAAAAGTCTTAATTGATAATTTACTTCGTTAATGATTGAATAAAAATGATTAATATCATTAGATAGTGAACAAAAATAGTCTTTTTAATTCAACATGTCAACCTAAGTTAGTAATATATTGAGATTTAACTGGGAATGAAACAGGTACAAAATAATGTCTAAGAACTCTCTGAAATTGATAGAATAAGGAAATTTTTTATCAATTCATGAATCCAAAAATGCTAAACAGGCCATTATTAACATTCATTGCAACCTTAATGAGGTAAGGTTGGATAGACTTATGAAACCAGTGATGAAAGTGGAAGAGCAAGTCAGAGAATTCTTTTTTATCCAAAACAAATAAGAGTCACGATTACGGATTATGTATGTTTGTATATATTTGATGACAAAATCAGCTAGAGTAGATTCATTAGGGGTTGAGGATTTTTGCATTCACTTCCTTAAAAGAGAAAAATTTAAAGCTCTGAGATCCTTAATACTGAGTCTAACTAATTCTTTGTACTCGCAGATATTTTTCTAGCTACCATGCTGAGATTATCATGGCCTTTCCTAACATTTCCGCAAGAAAATTTTTTAATACCATTGTGTCTAAAAAAGGGAAAGGTAGTATAAATGAATAGAAGTGAGAATAGAATTTTTGCAACCTTTTTGCACCTAGTAGGATACTCATACGCTTGTTGGGAATTTTTTTCATGGAACAACTTAACACTTGAGCAAAGCTTGCCTTTCACCTTCTTTATTATTAAGGTAAATAAGAGAGGGTTTGGTGTAATTGATTTTCAAACATGATATATCATCAAACAAATAGAAAACAGGCTTTAGAAAGAGAGCTTGTTGTTTGTTAGCACCAAAAAATAATAAAAAAGTATTATCTACAAATTGAATGCTAAAATCTCTTTGAGCAAAATTGAACACCATCACAATCAATCCATCCAATATAATTTGCCTCCAAGAGCATTTTTAAAGCACATTCATCACAATATTGGAAATGAGGGGAGAAAGAGAATACCTTTATTTATGATTCCTTCTGACATTTGAACTGATTACTAAGGTTTTCAATCACAATACCTTGGAATATGATATGAACGATGGATACTTCAATCTAAGAGATGAAAAATGGACAAAAAAAACTACTGGCATGTTTAGTAAAAATAAAATTCCTATCACAACTATAAAAGCCTTGTCGAAGTCAACTTTGAAGTTGAATTTATTTTACTTTCTTCTAAGTACATGGTGAATAATTTCATAAGCTATGCTGAATGAAAATCCCTTGAGAAGAATCAACAAGATCAGGCATTAAAAATTTAAGTATATTAATCGGTATTTTGTTTGAAAGCATCTTTGAGGAGACTAATATATCTATAATCTTTCAAAAATTTAAATAATCTTTTTTGGGATAAGGCAAAGTATGCCGAATTAAGCTTTTGACTAAGGAAGCATTATCACGGTAGATATAATTGAACATGAGCAACGTGCCAAAATAATCATTTGGCTATTTACATGAGCCTATTTTAGTCTTAGTATTTATAAAAGTGCTAAATTAATCCTCGGAGTCTTTTAATGGGGGTTAAAATAGTCCTCATTGAGGGCTATTTTAACCTATATAAAAAGAGACTGGAGCTAAATTAATATTTTTATAAATTCTGGGTTTAAAATGACCCCTGCGAAGAATCTGGGGATTATTTTGAAACTTTTCTACATTGAACATTTTCATAACATTAAGCATAATGGATTCCCATAAAACTTAAAAGAGTTTGTTAGGAAATCTGATTGGCCCTGGAAGGCACTAAAATCAAAAATTGCATTTTGATTTCTTGCATAGAAAAAGAAGAATTCAAACCCACAAGAAGTGAGGGAGCATCCATCGGATAAAGCTTGAGAAAATCGAAGTTGTACATAGACCAATTGGCTTCACTTAATGAATCCTTGAAGAATTTGGAAACACTTGCATCATATTCTTAAGATCTGCTTGGAATCAATTTATGTTGTGTTTTTGTTTTTAAAAAAACAAGAAATAAATAAATAACATGTTTTTTTATTTGTTTTTATTATTTTGTTTTTAAGCAGTTGGTTCTCATTTTTAAAATCTCCAAAAGCAAATAAAAAATTGTTCTAAAGTTTTAAAACATATTTTCATAACAACCCACCCATCCCACTCCCGATCCTGACCCTTCCTATCCCAAAACCTACCTTCTGTATTTCTCTTCATCTTTGCCATTTCAAGAAGTGTCACTGACGCGATGCTAACGCTGATGCCTTCACCTTTTCTATCTCTTGACTTCTTCTCTGACATTGAAGTTTTCTTAATCACCTTGCTTCTTTGAATATTTCTCAGTTGAGATGGCTAGTGGTGGTTTTCCAGATTCATACAATCCACAATCAAAAGAGAGCAACTGCTGCCAGTGTATTTTTCAGTGGTTGTTTAATAGTAGCTTTTAGTTGAGGCAACTTCATTCTTAGTCTTTTCTCTTCTTTCTTAATAGAATAGTTAGCACAACTTTGTGTGTTTCTTCTTAGAGGCCACTTTCTATCAGCTCATCATCATTGGTTGCTAGTGACCTTACGACCTTAACTGCCTATGAAATATTTGATGTATTGCTAGTGCTCGTCCCTTAGCAATTTCAGGCATTATTTGACAGTTTTTTTAAAGATCTGCAGGTTTGTTTATCAATGGAGAATAGTAGACCATGAGAACTACTAGTTATTTTTTCTTTGAATAATATTTTAATTATATTATGTTAAAGAACAATCATTCCTAATGAAGAATAAGGTTAGCATATGTCTGATTGTGTTTTTGGCATCGAAATAAAGCAGTTTAGCATCAGGTCTATCCGTCACTTCTCATAGTATTGGTTTTGGGTTTAAAAATCAGTATAGCTTCAGTTTAACAATCAGGTATATTTTCTCATATTTAAAAAAAATGTTTATCAGATGGAAGTGTCCATACTATGCTGAATGAAATACCACTCTTTTCTAATGGGTAATTCGTTAAAGTAAGTTATTATTATCCCTGTCAAGGATTGTTTGATTGTAGATTTTGGATGGATGTAGATTTACTCTCTTCAAACTTGTTATGTAACCATTTTTGTTGAAGACCATAATCCTCACAATCTTGAATAGAATAAAGATCAATATCAGCTTTTCTTTAATAAAATTAAGTGGCATTTTCATACATACCACCCATTTCTTATGTGTTTACCTATGTAACACCTAAACTTTACTTTTCACATTTATAACACGTAATTCATTCATATCACCTCAAAAATACCACCATTTTATCAAAATGTGAAATATGAATTTTCATGCATAGTTAAGGTGTTATTTATGTAAACATTGAAGTTTGCGTATTAGATATAAAAATATTTATGAATGGAGTGGCATGTATGTAAAATCTTCCTAAAGTTAAGTTCGGAGATCATACCAGGAATTTTTTGCTTTAAAAATGATATGTAAGTGCTTTTTGCCACACATTAGTATCCTTTTGATGAATTTGAGCTTCATAACAATCCATTTGGGCAGGGTGTTAATTTGCTCAATTTTTATCATCTCAGTTCCGGAAATTGAACAAGGACTTTCAGATGCATCATGTTCTAGTGTAACAGTCAGCTTCACACCTCATTTGATTCCAATGGTAACTATGCAATTCAGATTTGGTTCCAACTTGTTTATGCTTTGTTCTTTTCCTCCTGTTATGCCTCTCGAAGTCTTTTATCATTGAATGTCTTTAACAGAGCCGGGGCATGCAATCTACCATTTACGTGGAAATGTCATCTGGGGTAACTCATGACGACCTATATCAACACCTTATGTCAACTTATAAGGTATTTTTTGTTATTTTATGATTGGTCAATGATCCTTCCAAGATTAATATTCTATTTAAGGTATGTCGTGTGAAAAGAGTGATCCCTGTGTGTTGGGCTCCTATCAGTGTAAGATGAGCAGGAAATGATGTATGTGATCGTACTTTTAAATTGCAAAGAGTTGCTTTATGATTTGAGCCTTCTCTTAGGCCTATTTTTTTTAATCTTATAAAATACAATATTTTCAAAATCAATAAATGTTGACCATTAAAGAAAGAAATAATAAAAATAAATAAAATTAAAAAAAAAATCTGAAACTCTACTTAATCCCGCTTCTTCATATTGCAACAGTTCTTGCTTTACTCAGTCGCTCATCGTTACCATAACCGTAGGAGGCCCTCATTTTCTTGCTAGCGAATCAAACTCCTGAAGATCAAAATCAATTCATCATCTTCATTGTTTTACACGCAGAAGCCCTTACCTCCTCTACCACCATTTGCAAACAGAGGCCGATCGAACCTTCTTTCCTATGTGATCATGAGCTTTGCGATTTAGTTGTGACGACTGCTAGCGGGAAAAGCAATGATGGGTTCGATGTGAATGAAGACCTCTGAATCGCCCAACAACCCAAATCCCGTCAACCTCTTCTCCCAAAGGCCGAAACAAAGGGACTACGCCTCCTATTCAAATCTTGTATCCTTGCTACTATTCTTGCTTGTTCGAACACACGCTAGGGCTAGCCTCTCTGCACTTGTTGTCTCGAATGCAATATCCACAACTCTGTGTGCGAAAAAAATATTACATCCAGAGTCCGGATGTAAAGTTACATCCATACTCCAATAAGATACAAACACGTGGTCGGTCCAAAAGCTTTATTAGATGATGTGTTGACATCTAATTTTAGCCCAACTTGGCAAGGCCCGAAATTTGTAATGTGGAGAGTTAATTCTAATACCCTTGTCCGCCTACATTCTCTATTTAACATTCTAGTTGAAAAATGAGGTTAGAGATTTATGCGCCACATTTTGAGCAACATTCGCGAAGAAGGCAGCCAATCAATTGTCAGAGTGAACTGTAGAGCAATCATGAAAGCAATTTGGTCAATCTTTAGTAAAACATTGGGTTTTAATGGTTACTTCATTTGGTTATTTCACATGTATAGAGATTTCAAATGAGGTTAGCTTGTTTGCTTATTTCACATGTTTAGTTCACGGGGTTTAGGATTTTTGAGCGAGGTTAAGGTTTTGTGTGCGACATGTTAAATGACATTCATGAAGAACTTCTAACATTAAACTTTGGAACAATTTACCAAATAATCATTAAGGAATTTGGCTGATCTTTAGTAAAATATTATATTTTTATAGTTACTTCACATGCTTATTTCACATGTACATTGTTATAACATTGGTTTAAGTGGTTTTACTTCAATAGATATATGATTTCTTTTGGTAATACACTCGGAGCGTACTCTTTGAATTTAAAAAACAATACCTATGCATAATCCACTTTGGTTTAAGTTGGTGTAATTCAAGAAATTATCAATTTATTGATGCCTTTTAACAATATACCATGTTGTACTATCAAATTTACTGATGAGTGTTCTTGTTTGATTTCTCAAAAAAAAATTTATGTAATCGTGTTGTTCTGTTGAAAACAATATATTATGCAGATTTATGCTTGTTTTGTTTAAAATTTCATTAATTTTTTGTCCTTTCGCAGTACACTATGAGTGTACTAATAAGTGGCGCTATTGTATTTCTCAAGATTCTGTTGTGCTATTGGGAATAACATTTTTGTGCTTTTGGAAATAACATAATATGTTATTTTAAGTCTTTTATGTTCCATATGTAGATTTTTTTTGTCTTCTAGCTGAATATCATGAGTATATTGCATGTAATAAGTGAAATTTAACTTTATTTAATTTATTCTGTGAGATGGAGAGGTGGCCTGGTCCCTCCTTTTGGTTTTTAAGTCCCGTCCCGAGGAGTCGATCTGGGCGGCATACATTGTCAGCTGTGGAGTTCAACTGAGAAAACACATCTGTTAAAAGATAAAATGTGTCCTAAGATGAGCTCAGCAGGAACATAAAACTCGTGTGAAAGAAAGGGAAAAAATTTTAGTTCTGATATCTAGTGCCAATAAGAACCGTCAAAATGTAGCCTATCGATCATTTAGTTATTTGGAATTGATTTTAAAGTTGTCAGAAAAGTTACCATAGGGATAATTAGTCTGTGGAAGTCAAGCAGTTACTTTTTGATCCTTTGATATTAGCTCGTCTTATCATTGTGAAGTAGATATCATCAAGTGTTGGATTGCTCACCCACCAATAGGGAACGTGAGCTGAGATTAGACCATCGTGAGAAGTTAGTTTTCTCAATTGGACACAATGGAGAAAAATGATTCAAGTAGCTAACCCATTTGGTGGGATATAGACTTCTTATTATTGAATGATAAATTGAATAGACGCTAAGAATAAACATCTCTTCAGTTACGACTTAAGAGTCATATTCTCTCTTTCGAGCCAATATAATCGAGAGATGAGATACAAAACCACAGAAGATAAAGAAAGAGAAGAAGAGAAGAAAGTCATCACATGTGTGTGTAGGACTGACGTTGAGCCCTAGCTGATCAATCGAGGAAGAGGTTGTTCGAGAGGCTTCAACGCTGTGCTCGCGAGCTTGTTGTGTTATGGTGTGTCAATCCTTTGTTGAAGGAGATCGAAGGAAGAAGAGAAAGGCTCTTGCGTACGATGACGAACATGCGTCGTGTGTAGAGGAGGAGGCGATGTTGAGAGCTTCCTGTGCAAGTGTTTGGAGAGGAAGGGCACCGCAGGTGCGAAGGAGAAGGGTAGTAACGGCACTCGTGTGGAAGAGGAATTCCTACAAGAAGACCAATGACTGAATGAGGAAGGAGCTCGTGTAGTAGCGTTCGTGAAGCTAGGATAGCTGGTTGAAAATATAAAGGTATACTCAAGATTAAAAATAAGTTAATTTATATATATTGTTATATAAATACATACATGTGTGTGTGTGTGGGTATGAATATAATTAAGTAATGTGTTAATTGAAAGCTACTTGAAATAAAATAAAAGCTATTAAGTCACAAATTAGAGGGTTAAGGTGATGCAAACTTCCATTACGAGAGGAGGAAGAGTCGCGGGCGTGAAGTGGAGAACTAAAGTTTAGTGAAACCCTAATTTGCGAGTTAAGGTAAGTTTTTGTGTTAGAATTATTTATTGAAATTTTATATGCATTAAATTAATATATATTTGATATGTTAATGTAAAAAAATGTTAATTGAGATTAGGGAGGCTAAAAAGAAAATTTTTGTATGCAAGAAATGGAGAAGGTCGATCAGAAAGCCTATAAGGTACATGTTAAAGCCTATATTATTATTGGATTTAATAATATAGTTAGTTAAAATTAATGTTATTAAAAATTTTTGTTTATTTAGGAGGCGTGGAAGAAAGTTGTTCAGATTTGAGATTCGTAAAAAATTGACAATTTAGTGCAGTGAAAGGATAACTATTATTGAAGAGGTCATTTAATGCTTTAGGTAAGTAATTATTTTCTTATATGTATTAAATTAAAGTTTATTAAATAAGTAATTTCTTTAATGCTTTAGACAATTTTTTTTATGATTGAATGCATGTTGTAAGCTTAAGAATTAAAGGAAATGAATGTGAAAAAAAATGATTGTTCGAGGTTTTAAAAATTAGTAATTTAAAGAAAATTAAATATAAATGTTTAATTATATAAGATTACCCCGAGATGATGCTGACAGAGGATGCAATGTACATATGCATGATAAAGAAAATTGTAATAATGTATCTTCGAGTGCAAACTTTTGAATTTACCAATGGGTACAATTTTGTGGATAGTTTTGGGTATATCGATAATCTTGATGTGACTCTTAAAGATATTAAAAATGTTAAATACTTAAATTGAAACAGGAAAGAATAAAATTAATGTGAAAGTTTATTGTTTTATAAAGTAATGAAATGCATTTCTTTTAGTCATTCATGCATAACATTTACATATAAATTTAATGCATATTAAGGTTTTAATTGCTCACTAAGAAAATCTTACTATTAAAGTTAATTGTTTTTTAGGAATTAAAATTTTGTAGATTAATATGTTTTACATGGGAGACAATTTACATGACTATAACTGATATGTATCATGTTATGATGTGTTTGTAGTTTCTTTTTACACTTTTTTCTTTCAGATTGTGATATATTGTTTGGTGCTTGTTTGAAATGTTGTCTATAGACAATTGTTTGTGGAAGTTTTGATTTTTGTGTATTGCACATTATGATTTATCAGATCTTTTATATATTAGAAACTTTTGAAAAATATATAAAAAGAAAATGAAATATTAACACCGTCTGACCGTAGTTCTTGACTTAGTTAATTCTAAGCTATCAGACTAGGTCGTGACAAAAGTGATATCCGAACGATTAGGTTGGATCATGATAAAAAAGTTATTATGATGGTTAAATTAATTCGTAAGTAATATTAATAAAGAGCTAAGTTGCATCTAATTATAATCTTTCTTATATTATTTCAAAAATATAAAAAATCAAATAGAAGAAGCTAGAGATGTAGAAGTGGATGTGCCTCCACAAATTATTGTGAGAGCTCAGATGCATTTGCTGAGATGATGAAAACAATGAGCTATTCATAGCTAGTGAATATTCATATTTCTAAACTATAATAATATAATGATAAAGAAGTCAATTTGCATGGTAATTAAATTTCATGTAAATCAGTTGAAGAGCATGAAAAGGGTTATTGAGAACCGTCTAATTCAGTTGAAGACCACGAAAAATTAGTTGAAGTTAACAAAAAATCTGTTGAAGAGCATGAAAAGGTTTATTCAGATGATGAAATTTAATATAATCATTTAAGGTAATTCTAAACATTCATTGTCTTATTGTATCATTTACATATCAATATCTTTTAATCTGTATACATCCATCACATGAGAACCGTCTAAAATTATACCATTTAAGGTACGCTAATATCTTAATCCTTTTCAATTTATATGCACAGGCAGATTAACGTTCCCTTACTAGTACCATAAAAGGATGGCTCTATTATACTCAAACATGCACATATATGTAATATATATATATAGCTGCTCATATCATTCATGTGCTCATCTCATTTCATTCAATATATATATATATATATATATAATCACGATGTCGACTGCGGTCGAGAGGGGCTCGCAATGGAGATTTCCATCGCATTTGATTCTACCGCTCAAAGGAGAGAGGCTCGCAACTCGTTTCGTCGACTCTTGCTCCTGTCTGCGTCTGCGTCGACATTGTCGGTCTCAGATTTTAGCTCCCGTTTGCGTCAGCGTGCGTCTTTTCTTTTTTGACGCTGCGCCTTTTCTGCGCCCGACAGTTTCGTTACTTCTGTTTTGACGCTTCATTTCTTTTGTTTTCGTCTACGCCCGTGCTTCTCTCCAGTCCGACAACAACAGCTTTGTTTCGTCTGCTTGTTAGGAACTCGCTACAGGTGAACGCCGACACTTCTTCTTTGGGTAAGCCGACACTTCTTCTTTGGTTAAACCGACAATGACCTCTTTTGCCCAGGTGGTGGGTAACCCTCAGGTGGAGTCTACGGTGGTCTTTCTCTCAAGTTATAAGAATTGTCGCGATGGTACAGATGATTGCTCTTTTATTAAGGGAAGTAGGAAAATGTGGAAAATTAACAATCTTTTTCTCTGACTCAAAAATTTATACCTAAATGGAAAAATTCAAGTTTGCTTTTACTGGAAAATTTCAATGGGGGCACTCACCTATGAATGTTATAAAAAAAAGTGGTTATGATCTTAAACTAATAGGCAAGTGAAAAGTGAGACTTATGGATGAGAGTAATGTGTTGATTCAACTAACAGTGACTGACAACTACACCTGAATTTTTTCCAAGAAATATCTTAATATTGCAGGAAAATCAATGAAGCTACTCAAGTGGTCTCCTGATTTCGACCCAAATCATGAAACCCCCACTATACTGGTATGTTGTAGTCTACCTGGTCTCAAGCTGCATTTTTTTTACCATCAGGTTCTCTACTCTATTGGGGTCATCTTTGGGGACCCTTTGAAGCTAGAACTTCCTACTTTTAACTTAACCAGATCTTTTGTGGCCAGAATACTTATGGAAAAGGATATTACTTTACCTGATATTACTGAAGTCTGGCTGGGCACAACCCATAATGGTTATTGGCAACAAATGTTATGGAACACAGACCCCATATTCTACCCACCATAAGATGTTTCGGCATATCCTTGATAAAAGCCACAAGCTCCATCCTAATTTAAAATCTAAGGTTCAAGTAAATAAGGATGGGTTTTAGTCCACTACTCTAGACATTTTAGTGCTACCTGGGGAGTATACTACCAGAGAGGAGGTGCAGTTACTATTACTGCGAGTGATGTGATGCTGACACCTTCAAATAATAGAAAACAATACTGATGGAATATTACCTACAAAGGATAGTGTTCAAACTGATAATCAGGAGAATCTCGCAGATACCCTTCTTCAGGAAGTATCCGGTGTAGAGGCAACTCCTACTTCACATATACTGAAACCTATTGTGGGTACTACAGTTGGTAATCCTTCTGCTTCTGCTCTACCACCTCATCAGACATATTTTTCGGATGAGGAATGAAAGATTTACACTTCCAGGAGTAAGAAGAAGAATGAAGATCTACTTGAGCTCAGGAGTCTTATGGATGATACTTTGGTTATTTAGGGTAATGATACACATCTTACCAATCTGTTAGCTGGATCCCTTCCGCGAACTAGAGCCAGAGGCATGACTAGATTTAGATGACCCTTACTTTTTTAGCGCCCTGGTGGTTTTGGTTTTTTTAAATCTTTATATGTACCACTTTTTAACTTTTTTGTGTGTTGTACCATGTGGGTTGGGTGCCTATTTTTAGCCCCATCGATACAATCTATCTCTATCTTTTCTCTTTAATATATTAGCCCTCGGACATTTTTTTAAAAAAATATCATTAATTAGTGCATAATAGTAAGTAGCTACAAACTTATGACATTTATGAAAATGTGACCAATAAAGAAAAGAGTATATCAATTAGAATAAAGCTTGTACAAGAACCAATAAACTACTAATAAAAAAATAGTTGATAAAAAACTAAAGCTACTATAACTTAAAAATATAAGTACTCACATCGATGTTGATTTATTTGTTCTTGGATTTGCTTTGATCCAGACTCTTTTAAAATTAAAACCTACAATAAATATGGGTATTCATATTACTAAAAATTAATTAATTTATTATTTTAAATAATTATTTACTTTAAATTATTTCAAGTATTAATTATTATTATTTTATAAGTCTCTTGACATTAATTTACATAATCTTTTCTAAATTACTAATTATAACTTATTTTAATGTATAAAAATAACCCATGTATATTAACCCTAACATCAGTTTAATCCATAAAAATTGATATTATTTTAATAATGCTAAAGTAACATAACTAATTCTTACTTTTAAGGTTTGGTTCACCTCATTATTGAACGCTTGAGTCGCTCACCTCAACCTCCTCCCGCAAGCTAAGGGCCCGTTCGGGGCAGCTTTATTGGTGCGGTGCAACTTGAAAATGCAGATGCACTTGTTTGGAAAGTGCGACAGGTTGACTTATTCTAATAAGCTATGTTAAATGAGGGTTGCATGTTTGACCCCCAGTGGTTTCTTCTTGACTTCATGTGTTTCATCCGTGGCTCCCTCGCATTTTTTCATTCCTAGGTTCCTCTCTCGTTCGTTCGCCTCTCTATATCCGCTTCTTCTGCTCTAGATACCTCTCTCGTGCTTCTATGTGAAAACCTGACTTGTTTATGACATTATTTAAAATGTCATAAATTGGGGTTAAGCTTAACATTTAAATGTCATCTTTAAATGTTAAAACAAAGACTTGACATGTCTATTCGCTATGAAATTTGTAATACACCTACCAGCGAACAGAATATGAACCTTTTTAAAATTCAAATAAAATTGTGTGATCCAAAATCACAACCTCTCAACTTATAACTGATTTCAAGAAATACAAATTCCAAGATACTTTTCTAAATCAAATGTAATGATTGGAATTTATGTGGTCTTTTACAACTTTTATGAATAATAAACGGAATACTCTTAAGTAATAAATGTTTTGAAATGTTTATAATAATGAGTTTATTATGTATAATTAAAAAGCTTGCATGTGTCTTTTGATATAAATTTCATATTAAATTCATTGTTTAAATCTTGTACAAGTCTTTAAAACTTAGAAAATTCTTTAAACTATCCAAATATATGAAATTTAAAAGTCTTCATGTGCTCGACAATCATGTTAAACGATTAATTCGATCGTCTTAAGAACGCTGCATGGAGTAATATGATATTATTTTTAAATGTCTTGATTTAAGATGCGTGTGAATCAATTTTAAAAGCATGCAAGAATTTCTGAAGTGTCAAAATATTTGAAATTGAATGTGCATATGCTTCGGCTAAAATTATAAATGCTTTAAAGAATAGCTTGAGAATGTTATGTGTGCTACTTCACCAAATTGACAAGTATTTAAATTTTAACGATTTGAGAATGTTGCGCGGGCTAATGTTAATTGTTCATTCACTTGCTCTGATAAGCCTAGAAAAATTTTTAGAAAGAATTGATGATTATTTTAAAATTAAAGAACCCTCATATCTTAAAAATCAAATCTAAGATAATTGAACATATACACTATCAAATGAGTCTGTTTGTCTTCAAGGAATGGTTGTATTTCTCACTTAACTAGTCTAATCCTCCTCTTATTAATTTGAGTTGGCAAATCTATTAATTTGCAATAATATTCAAATATAAATTATAAAATCTTACAAATCTAAATCACTTAGTTTTATCCTCCACTTAGGGACGAAATTTGACAAGACAAACATTTGATAGATAAGTGTCAAATTTTAAACCAATTTCAAACATAAATGTTACAAATGTCTAAATTCTTCGTGATAACCGAGTTAATAGAAGATATCGACTGGCGGGGTCTATTTTCAAAAATTAAATTTCAAAGTTGAATTGGATATTTTCAAATTACACACACACACACACACATATATAGTGACACATATTTTGACTTGTTGGTTGGCATCTGCGAGTCAGTTTTAAGTCCCCTGAGGTCGGGTGTTCAAATCCACCTCTAGCGATTGATGTCTAAGGAGGTCAGTACTTGAATGACTAGGCAAATTGGGAGTGGTTGGTGGCTCGTCTAATAGCTTTTGGTCATTTCTTTATATATATATATATATATATATATATTTATATATATATATATATATATATATATATATAT
>JXCR01144415.1:130875-147291 GCA_002079205.1 Phalaenopsis hybrid cultivar
GTCTTCTCACGATCCTTCCGGTCTCGCGAGTTCTACCGCTTCCCGTCTTATAAATTATGTTCTCGGCTCTACGGTTCCTTTGCGGTGCGGCTTGTGTTCTCGCGATCCTTCAGGGCTCGCGAGTTTTGCCGCTTTCGGTCTCGCAAATTTTGCAGCTTCCTGTCTCGCGAGCAGCTCGAGAGTACTGGGCTCTGTGGCTCCCATGTGTTGTTAGCTTCGGTTGACACCATTTTTCCCGTGTTTTCTTCTTAACGCCACACATGGCTTCAGACAAATCTTATGCAGCTGCCCTTACAGGTGTTCATGCCTCAGCTACACCTAAATCGTGTTCTTTCCATCATTCGTTTGAGTGGGAGGATGACATCAAGAAACCTGGTAGGAAGAATAAAAAGTTTGCCATCTTTTTAACAAAAATTGAAAGTATTCTCCTGTCGTCTGAATTTGGTTAGAAAATTTATATATGGTCATCCCAAAATGGAGCTTATTCACAACAAATTTGAACTTATGCGCCTTGTTGGGGAGTGAAACATTGGACTATTAGATGAGAGACACATTCTTATTCAAATTAATAATGAAGAAGGTTATACACGCTTATTTGCTAGAAGGATAATCTGATTGAATTTATGCACATTGTTGGAGAGTGAAAAATTAGACTATTAGACGGGGGACACATTCTTATTCAAATTAATAAAGAAAAAGATTATGCACGTTTATTTGATAGAAGGATAATCTGGATTGATAACAGAGCAATGAAGATTATAAAATGGTCTGTGGATTTTGACCCACAGAAAAAACCCCCAATCATTCCGATTTGGATTCGCCTTCTTGGTCTGAAATTTCATTATTTTTCTCAAAAAGTGTTGTATTCTATTGCCTCAGCTTATGGTAAGTCGCTCAAGGCGAACATTCTTACTTTTAATCTTTTTCGTCAATCTAAAGCCAGAGTACTTGTTGAAACAGACATTACTTCTTCCGTTTCTGATGAAATTTGGTTGAGCACACAACATCATGGATATTGGCATAAGGTAGAGTTTGAGTCTTTTCCTTCGTATTGTTCGAACTTTCGTATGTTCGGCCTCTCCAGTTCTCAATGTCATCATCTATATCCCCACCTCAGACCAAAAAAGCAAAGTACTCCGCTAGAGGCAGTGATTCCAACTCCTCATGATCAGTTCCAAGTTATTGACATTATCGATCATCAAAAGGATACACCTAAAGACGTCACTATTATCACAGGCAAAATATCAGTCATTCAGTAACCACAAATTGCTGTAGCTCCCCCGTCTTTGGAAGCTCCTATCGTGGAGGCAAGGGAGATTCTTCAGACTCCGCCTGCCCTTGAACCTATCACTGATATTACAGGTAAAAATACCTCTGCTGCTTCACTACCGCCTCATTAGGTCTAGAAAGATGTCAATGCTACTCAGACTTAGGGGGATCATGATGTGCAACGCCCTACATCTAACCACTTACCTTTGGACCAATCTATTAATCAGATGAGGAATGATAGGTCTACACATCCAGAAGGAAGAACAAGAATGGAGACATGCTTGAGCTCAGAAATCTAATGGATGATACTTAGTTACTTCGACTATGGTACGCACCTTACCGATTTGTTAGTTGGCTCCCTTCCGAGAGCTACAGGCAGAGAAAGAACTAAAGTGGGACGTCCCTAGCACCTTTGCACATGTTGGTGGATTTTTAGTTTTTTATCCTTATGTATCTTTGCTTCTTTAGGTTTTTGTGTGTGTTGTATTGTGTGAGTTGGGTCTTCTTTTAGGTCATCTCATACAATCTATCTGTACCTTTTCTTCTTAACACCAAATAGCATTTCCACTCCCACAAATCCCATACCCTAAAAACACACAATTGAGATACATGTCCGAGTCTAATAGGGAAGAGATTTAACAGGAGATCTGTTGACTTTAGCAGAGGTTTAAAGACATTGATGATGGAATCCAGCGAGAGATTACTCTCTGTCGTGACATGGAGGGCCAAAGGAGAGAAAGAAACAGAACAGAATCCCTTCCTACATATGATTTAAATGAGATGAGGAGGCCAAACCACGACTCTTTGTAATTTGTTATCATAGAAAGAAAGAAGAGACAACGTTTGGAGGACACAGACTTTGGAATCAAGGTAGATCTACTAGAGTTCGATGGAATTATAGATTCAGACAATTTCATCGAGTGACTGCTGTTAGTTGAGAGGATCTTCAAGTACAAAGAGTTGCTAGAATACAAGAGGGTGAATCTTGCAGCCATCAAATTGAAAAAGAGCGGTTCATTGAGGTGAAAAATTTGCAGAGTCAAAGAAGGAGAGTGGGCAGTGGCAAGATTATCAGGTGGGAGAAGATGAGGAAGGAGATGTGGGGAAGATATCAAACTTTCATTATCGCCAAGATCTGTTTCTAAGACTCTCCCTAATAGAGAGACCTATCAATAGAGGAGTTCACAACGCATTTCGATCAGTTGCAGATGAAGTGTGAGTTGATCGAGCCAAACTAACATTTCATAGCTCGATATATGGGAGTTTTGAAGCTTGCTATCAGTAATGTTGTTGAATTACAACCTTATTGTTCAATGGGAGATTTTTAGACCTTGGCATTGAAAGTTGGAGACAACAGAAACAGAGTAGGCAACCCCTACCATTCAGTCAGCCATCTATAATTAGAGAGATCAATAGGAGCACACCTAGGGGGTTGAGAAAACTGGTTAGAATAAGAAGAGAGTCGTTCAGAGTGAGGAAAAGCCTGACAAGAGCAACACACCCACTACAATCTCACCCAATACAATCCCAGCTCGAAAGTGCTTTTGATGCCATGGATTTGAGAACTTCACCTCCCGTTGTCAGGGGAGTCGAGCTGAAGAATAGGTTGAGGTGTACCATATTCCACTAGATTAAGGCGAGATGCTCGTGTTTCGACGGGTCTTATAAACTCGAAATATTCGTCACAACATATTTTACACCCATTGTACTGTGAACAAAAATATATATAGTTTCATCATCGATGGAGGGAGCAACAAGAACATGACATCTATGCTGATGATGGAATTGGGCCTCATTACTCATTGACATTCCGAGTTGTATTCTCTGATGCGACTGAAGAAGAAGAACAGGGTTAACATTGATAGGTGTCTGTTGAAGTTTCAATCGCAAGCTAGCTGCAGGATTAGGTGTCGTGTGATTTGGTGCCCATGGATTTCTATCAACTCGATCGTTAGACTCAACACGATGGGCGCAGGAACACCTACTTCTTCACCAAGGATGGTAAGCACATCGTCCTTCTAACTTCTATGGAGTCTGAGATCACAGGTGTCATTGCTAGCAAAGAAGCGTTAATTGGATCAGTTTTGAGATAATAAAAGATGATATGACTTAGACATTTATTCCATACACGAGACAGTCACATCAGAGAGTATTTCAAGACATCACGATCAATACCTTACCATCATGCCCCCACCATCCCAAGAGATTCAAAATACCATTACCTTAGATCAGGTTGAACCAACATTGGGCTATTTTTAGTCAATTTAGCATAATTCATTTGGCAGGGAATCCCGGTTCAATTTAGTAGGGTATCCATCAAAATGGAGATTTGTTTGCAAGTGAAAAGAAAAAACTCTCAGATGCTTTGGGGGACAATACGGTCGACAATGGGATCCAAGTGCTTCTCGAACCGCAGTCGAAGTCCTTTAACTCTTGGAGATCACATCTATGCTATTTTTAACATGACAACAGAAGCATCAACATATGAGGTTGAAGCTCTCCCAACCTCGCCAGACTGACTCTCCCAACCCTAAGAGACTGACGTAGGGCTTACCTGGGGAGGCTGAACCGACTGGTTTAATTGGAAAGGTGTTGAGCTTGTTTAGCATGTGATTGACCCTAGGCTTCGGTTAGGGCTGCTGCCCAAGAGGAGAGGTCTCTCCATCCTACTCACTATTATTATAATATGTTCTTTTCTTTTTTTAGGGTTTGTTTTTGTTGTATTTTATGCCAGAATAGTCATCGGCATTCCCAATTTTCCCTCTTAGAGTTTTATCCAAGGACGAGTGATCCTCCGACTGTATCTCACTCCGAGGTGGTGATTATCCTTGACTTTCTCATCCTCCACAACCTTCCCTCTCTGGTCATCGTCGCATTACCTTGCTGCAGACCACTAGAAACACCCCTCTTGTTGTTTTCATCTAGTCCTTTGCGCCTCCACCCAGCTCCTGCCCATCCTTGCTAAAATCTATTTCTCGCCCAACCTGCTATCCTAACCACCTCTACCTCCCCACCTGTTGCTGTAAACCCCTCTACATCCTTCCCCGTTGTAACCCACTCTTACTCCCCACCTGTTGCATAAACTCCTCTATGCAATCCAACCTTCCGCCGCCATCCCATTTACATTCCTCTTGCTATCGCCACCATCCCCTTTATATCCCTCCTGCTACTGCTGCCATCCCCTACCTGCCTTTCAGTTTTTGTCAAAACCCTTCGCACACCCTTCTGCTGAAACCACAATCTCCAACCTAAACCCTACCTACTATCCAATGCTACCCACCACCTTCATTTTCACCCTAAGGTGTTGTGTGTACTTTTGTTTTTTTGTTTCCTGCTCTAAGAACACTGTTGTTATAGTTCCCCAAATTTAGCAATAGTAATTTCTTTCCGTTGCAATTTGGGTTAACTCCAATATCAGCCGTCATTGACATTATTATATTGCGATCACGGCCACAACCCATAAATTCTCCAACCTCTTTATATCCCTTGAGTTGTGAACTATATAGGTACATTTTATTGGCATAAAGTCTTTTGTTAAATAATGTTGTTTTAAATTTATCCCTTTAGACAAACATTCCAGATCTACAAGGGTCCCTTAGACGATGCCACCCATAGTTGTTGACAAGGATCCTTTAGTCGGGTTAAATCAATTATTTTCTCTAAGTAAAGCAGGGATCAAGACGACCTAGATAAGAAAATTATGGGATCTTGATTGGGTTCAACATCATTTCCCCACCAGCTGATTTAAACTCAATGTGATAAAAATGATTAATCTTAAATCCTATGATTTTTGCTACTATATTTGAATATTCAATGTTTAATGACTTGTCTGTATCAAAGGTGTTTTTTTTTTATCAGATGGGCTAATTAACCGTGGGTTTGCTCCTATGAGAAACCAATAACCCTAGATCAAAAAGTCCTGACAAATTGAGGGCATTTTTGGGTATATTTTATCTACAATTCAATATGTCTTCTGAAAATTTGACTTAGAATACAAACATAAAGCTTTCAATAACATAGAGAGTCCGGGGGCATTGAATTTTCAGAGGCCACAATAAATTTTTTAAAGTGCATCAATTTGCATTACTGTGATTTATGATCATTTTGGAATGGCATTGCTTGATTTGTTGTAGTTAGGAGCCTGCCGTGCAACGCACAATGGGTTGTTAAATTCAACTACCAATCTAAAACTGCCTACAATTTAGGTAATTCACTCTTATTATTAAATATCATAAAGAATACTATAAAATAATATGACTGAGGTTACGCATAAATTGAAAGAGAGAAAATGATGATTCTTTTCTTCGGATGCTTGCTTATTATTCTTTTTTTTTTTTTTTACACTTCAGTGGCACCACGCAGAAATTCTCTCTTTGCTATATTTATCATAATTACAGTGATCATCCAAACTATCTCCCCACCTAAGGTCCATAATGCTAAAAAAAATAGAGGAACCCATCAGCTATTTCCTATTCTAATAGTACATATCACCACCATTCAAAGTTCAGAGTCAATTCACCCCCAGATAACACCAAGACAAATTGAAAGGAATCGCCTTATTAGCCTTATCCCAATTATTTGGATACATATTTATTAATATCTCTCCATTCATTTAATTTTAGACCAATATGATGTGCTGGCTTTGTTTTTAAAATCTTTTTGCAGAACTCCTAATTATTTTTCCTTTGATCTGTATTTTTTTCCATCTTATATCACATACTCTAGGAAAACTTGGGCTTATTGTATAAAAAATGATCTTAATTTTATAGAATTAAATAAAATTATGACACTAAATAGGACTCAATGGAGAAAAAAGATTCATGTACTCGACCCCACGCAGTGGGATTAAGGCTTTGTTGTTGTTGTTGCTGCTATATCACGCTACCCTATGATATTTCTCATAAGGTAGCGTGAGAAATATTTTTTACATCGAATTTTATCATCTATTTATTATAGCATAATTGTTCAAATATCTTTTATATAATTCTCTGTCTATAAGTTCTTTTAATTGATATCACTTCCTATGGTATTTCTCTTTTAATTACTTGGTTCTAAATTTATAAATAAAACCATCCTCTATTTTTCTATTGTTAAGGATAATATCCGAGGTATTTAAAATTTTTACATTTAGGTTTCACTCAATCTTTCTACGTATGGAAGAAAACTTAAATTTAAACAATTCTTGCTGATTTTCGTGATCAATTTCTGCGTGTGATTAATTCTCTAGTTGTGCGAAAGAATTTTTAGCAGTATGTCATTGCCTCTATACTGACCTGGATTTCTTATAAAATTGCACTTCACTATGAAAAATTGCATTCATTGGAAAGTGTTGGCCGTCCTCCTTTTCTAATAGATGCTTTCACCATCTTGATCATTTAAGTACTCTTTTACGACATTCTCCACGTCTCTTGAGTTTTGCAAGAAGAGGATTTGATCAAGTTTATAGCTATTCAAAATTTATTCTTTTTCATATTCTGAAAGTGAAATTATATTGTGCCTTCTCGCCTTGTGGATTTAGGCCAATCTTGACCAATCTACACAATTTTTTGTGTTTTTGTCTGCGGTTTTTTTTTTTTTTTGCTTTATGTCATATGTGTGTTACTTGTGCTGGTTTTGTTTCTTCTACGTTAAGCAATTGCTATCTTTCTGCTTGCAAATGAGTGTTTCTGCCATTTCCATTGCAAGGCATTACTTTGAACCAAAAAAACTACTGTTTTCAAATAGTGATAATCCTATATGTAGTTTTTTGGTTAAAGTTTGGAGCAGAGCTGTTTTCTGTACTCATGTGCGAACTATGAAAGTATATTGGTGAGATGTATATCTTATTATCCTATGTGGATATCTTGGGATGACATTACATTGTAAAATTGGAAGCATAGAGGCTGTTTTCTGTACTCTTCCTGTGGAAGCCATGAAGATCTATTGGTGAGACAATCTTAGTATCTTTCACAGAAAAAGACTACAATTTTGTGCTGTTCTAGTCTATTATTTCACCAATGAAATGACTGCTGTTTGCATATCTTCTCTTTATAATTTTGTTATTATTGTCATGTATGGTTTTCTCTGCTCCTAGGGTGAAGAATTTGTCAAACTACTAGATAAGGGAGCAGTGCCTCATACTCGGAATGTTCGCGGTTCAAATTACTGCTTTTTGAATGTTTTCCCAGATCGAATTCCCGGAAGAGCAATTATAATATCTGTGGTACATGAACTCTTCAGTTTTGTGATATAGTTGGATCAACCTACCTCGAATTTTCTTATATTATGTTTTCGCCATTTTTTATGGCAGATTGATAATTTAGTTAAAGGAGCTTCAGGTCAAGCCTTGCAAAATCTAAATCTTATGATGGGGTATCCTGAGAATCTTGGCTTGCAGCAGCAACCTCTCTTTCCCTAGCCTTTTTTTTTGGAGGGTAAATCACTGCTCTATTTTGCTGTCTTGATTTCAATCCTTCAGCTCTTCAGCTCTTCAGGTTTTTTATTTCTGTCAAATTTTTTTCAGTAATGGCTTCATTTAAAAATGATATTTCAGGCTTAAAGAAGCCAACTTGGAGAATAACTTTGAGTCTCCTGCTTGGGAACTGCATCGTTAAAACTGTATCAGGCTGTATTTTTAATAAATAATAATATTATAAATGTAGTTTTGTTAGTATGAATTTGTAAGATTCCATGGCTCTTGAGATCTGTGGATTTATTATTGGTAGTAATTCAACTCTCTATGCATCTAGTTTGCTAGGAAATAAAATGATTATTTTTTATCAAACAGATAGCCATATTTTTTATTTTATTCCTCATATTTGTTTTATTGTTTGGATTGTTTTAAATTTAATTTAAGCAATTTGCTAAGTTTAAATTGGAGTATGAACTTGGCAGATGTCTTTTTTGTCTGTTTGAATTTATATTTGGAGCTTTTACATACAAAGCAACCAGTTCTTATGGAATTTACCTTTTTAACACTTGAATTTTATTATTTATATATAAAAAATACTGCTCTTTTCTCTTTTAAAAAATGAAAGACACATCGTCAGATTAAGCACTATTTTGCTCAGCTTGGTGAGCAGATGAAAATTTTTTTTGTATTTGACCCTTTTATCATCTGTAAAATATATGTGCCCGTTTTCCCGGGATCATAATTTTGTCCAGAAGTATGACACAAAAGCCGCAACTTGGAACGCTACTGATGACACCAATCTGTAGGTAGCTATGTAAATCTCCGGCCCTATTATTTTTTCCTTATTATTAGAGCCCAGAGTGTGATGTTAGAGAAATTAGAGTTGGTTGATGTTAGAGAAAATTTAGGGTTCAAGTCCGTTTTCCCCTCATATTGCCTTGGTTTTGAGTGTTTTCCCAAGCTTCGAGCCTAGTTTTAGTCTTGGCACCGCTCTTGGGAAAAAATTTGCGTACATAAGATGTACGCAGAGTTGCGGACGTCTGTAACCTGCAAAGGAAGATTTCAGGAAATTATAACTGTGTTATACACCCCGTAATCTCCCTGTAAGCTATCTATATATGAAAACAGAAGCGCGCAGAAGCGCGGAACTTACTCGAAGGTACAGGGAGGTTACAGGATGTATAACGCGGTTATAACCTCCTGAAATCCTCCCTGTAACCTGTTTGCATGTTACAGACGTGCGCAACTCTGCGTACGTCTTATGTTACGCAAATTTTTTTCCCGCTCTTGGCGTCGACTTCCTCCCAAAACTTTTGAACCAATGTTTAAGCGTCATGTACACATGCCTGATGTTGCAGTTTGTGGTTGAAGTAGGCAATGTTGCTTGTGTTGGCTTTGTCGAATGTCGAAGTCATGTATATCAGCGTCGCGGTGTCAGCATTGAGTGTGATCCTCGGGTAGACTAGTAAAGTAGGAACTTTTGGTAGGTACGGTAACACTGATATACATTACTAGTCTACCCGAGGCAATATATTATAATGTTCGTGAATTATAATATATTCATGAATCCATTAGAATGTTCGTGAATCCATTAGAAGCCATTGAAGTCATATGATGTCCTACACTGTCGATGCAAGGGCTTGATATTTTGCTTCGGTGGAGAGGGCGACAGTTACTTGTTTTTTAGCGGACTAGGAGATAGGGGTTCATCCAAGAAAGACACAATAGTCATAGGTGGATTTGTGATCAACAGGGTTTCTTGCCCAATCTGAGTCGAGATGGGAATGATGGATTAGAAGGCCTGTCGTTTTTGTTCCATTGATGTAAAGAAGTATTCGTTTGGGTTGGAGGAGTTTATGCTGGCTAGGTGATTGCATGTGTTGGAAGGTAAGATTAACAACATAAGATATATTGGGACAGGTTAGCGTGAGATGTTGAAGGGAGCCTACGAGTTGGCGGTATAGAGTGGGGTTGGGCATGGGGTTCAGGTGGGGTGAGATGGTGGATTGCTTGGAGGATCAAGGATTTTTGACAAATTTAGAGTTGAGCATGTCGGTGGTGAGGAGAATATTGGTGGCATAGTTGGTTTGAGATAGGTGTAGACCATAAGATGTTGGAGAAGCTTTGATGCCAAGGAAGACGGAGAGAATTCCAAATACTTTCATGTGAATTTGGATTTGGAGTTCTGTGGATGGTAGATTGAATGAAAAAGGGGTTGTTACTGTTGTCGACTTATATGAGCATATATAGATGATCAGAGTGGTTATGTAGACAGAATAGAGATGGATCAGTTGAGCTTGGTTGGAAACCAAATTTTTCGAGATATGTCGATAGAGTGGCGAACGTTGGCATGGGGTTTGCTTTAGTCCATATAGGGCTTTCTTGAGTAGGCAAACGTGATTGGGATAAGTTGCATCGATGAATCTTGGAAGTTAGGACATGTAGATGGTTTCGGTGAGATGACCATGGAGGAAAGCATTGCATACATCAAGTTGGAGGATTTGTTAATTGTGGGTGAGGCATAGTGTAATGAGAACTTGAATGGTTGGTAAATTAGCAGTTAGGTTGAATGTTTTAGTGTAATTGAAGCCATATTTTTGGTTGAAACCTTGGGCGACCATGCGGGCTTTGTAGCGGGAGATAGAGCCATCCACATTAAGTTTGGCGTGGAACTTACATTTACAATCAATGACGTTTTGGTTAGGAGGTAATGGAACTAGGGACCATGTTCCTTGAGAATTAAGGGCTTGAAATTTGGTGGACATAGCTTCTCACCAGTGGGAGTGTTTTATGGCAGAGGAGTAACATGTGGGCTGGGTGGTGGATTTGTGAGTGAGGTTAAGTATCTGACGGGTTTGAGTGTACTAGTTTTAAGTCGGATTTGCATCCAATGAGTAGATGCTAGTGGGGGAGGAGCAGCGGAGGTTGTAGTGGTTATGGGATATTTTTGGGAGGTTGAGTGATTGGAGAAATTAGATTTTCTTGACATGGTATGTTGTGGTGGATGGTGGAGTACATGCAGGATGATGTTAGGAGGTTTGGTTGATGGTGTGGTGGTCGGGAGAGGAGGAGAGGTGGATGAAGGGGTTCACATGGGGTTGTTAGGGTTGTAATGGTGAGATAAGTTCTGAAGTTAAAGATTTGTTCATTAAATAGGACATGACGGGAGGTGTAGATGTGGTTTGTATGTGGGTCGAGGCAGTGATATCCCTTTTGGAATGTGGCATAGCCGAGAATACGGTTGCAAACAAGCTGAGCTTGACCGAGCTCAGGCCTGACTCGTGTTCGGCTCATTCAAAATTGGCTCATGTTCGAAATTGGCTCATGTTTGAAGCAACATGTGAACAGTGTGTTCGTGTTTGGCTCGAAATTGACACATTAGAATATAAAATTATTATAATAATTAATTTTTTTAAATAAAATTAAAATAATATATTTTAAAAAAAAACTATTTGTATAAAAATTAATTAATTATAATTTATAATTTAATTTTATGAATATTTATCATGTATGTATATACATTTATTTATTTATTTATTTTTGAGCCAATTCAAGCCGAACACGAGCGAACAAACTTTGGTTCGTGTTCGGCTCATTAGGCTTAATGAACGAGTTGAACACGAGCTGTGAGTCGAACACGAGCTGTGAGTCGAACACGAGGTATTCACAAACAACGAGCCAAATTGATAGCCCTAACCAGGGGAGTGGAGAGAGTTTTTGTTTGCTGTATGGTCTAGGCTACGAGTAGCATAGACAACCGAAAGGTGGTTGAAGGATGGTTGGTGAAGCTAAATTAGTTCGTAGGATGAGATGAGATTTGTTGCAGTGGAAGGGAGTTGATTAGTTAGGTAGCAGGCTGTAAGGAGGGTTTCGACCCATAGATGAGGTGGAAGGGAGGTTGTTGTTATGAGGGAGCTAACTGTTTCAATGTGGTGATGGTGTTTACGCTCGAAAACACCATTTTGTTCAGGAATGTAGGGGCATATCTATTGATGTATGATCCCAAATTTTTTTGGTTAGTTTGAAGAGTGTTATTGAGGTAGTCTCGACCACCATAAGTGCGAAGAGTTTTAATTTTAAAGGGAATTGATTTTCAATCATAGCTTGGAATTCAAGAAATTTATTTGTTTGTTTTATTTGTATTATGGAGTAGATAGATCCAAGTGTAGCAAGTATAATCATTAATAAATACCAAGTAGTATTTATAAGCTTGTAAAGATAATGTTGTGGAAGCTCCCATTCATCTGTATGAATAAGCTGCAAGGTAAAACAAGACATCATAGGGGATACAAAAAAAGAAAGTTTGTGACTCTTAGCTATTTTGCAGGAATTACAATGTAAGTTTTAAGGAGGTGACGGGGTAGAGTCCACGAATGCAAGGTCCTTTAAGGATGGTACGGTTGGTTGTTAGGTTGATGATGTGGTAGCCATTAGAAGTGAGAGTAATAGAGCAATAATTTTATTGAGTTAGTTTATGAACATATATTAGGTTGTAAGCTGAATTTGGAATGTGGTGGAGTGAAGATAAGTGAAGCTTACTCAGTGGGGTGGGTAGGATTCCTTGTTTGATTTGTGCGATGGGAAGGTGGTCGTTATTTCTGACTGTGATTATATTGTATCCATGATATTATTGAGCATTTTTAAGTTGATTTTGAGCTGCGGTGAGGTGCTCGATGGCGCCGCTATCGAGGTACCATTTGCCATCATTTGATGTAGAGTTGGAGTTTGACGTAATTAGTATGATTGAAGTTTAGTAGGATTTTTCATGGTAAAACCATCACTTGAATTCCCTGTGTGCTTTTTTTGTGGCATATTTGGCATATAGGAAGTACTTCATTGGAGTGAGTGGAGGTGGAATTACCTTGTTTGAAATGAGCGGATGAGTCATTACTCTTTAGTGTGTAAGAGGAGTTGTAGTTTCTTACTTTGCCTCGGTTATCAGTGAGGGTTGTAAAGGAGAGGGATTCATTGGCATTTTTGGTTTCGAGGTTGATCTCCTAGTTGCATAGCAGTGTGTAGAGGTCATTGATGGAGATCGATTGAAGGTTGGTGCGAATGGCAGTTTTGAAGGCATGACTGCTGGAGGGTAAGCTCTTGAGTGTATTGTGGTTGATGGCTTTTGGGTTGATAGGAGCTCCGACAGCTGATAAATTGTCAACCTTGGCTTTGATTTATGACAAGTGTTGGGTCTTAGTTTTGTTCAACATACTTAAAGTATGAAGTTCATTCTTCAATTGAATAATGCTTAAACGATTTGATGATTGAACTCCTTACTTGATTGTTGGCCAAATGTCCTGAGAGGTGTGCAACTGTAGTACTTATGGTAGGATGGATGTTGAGATAATAGAGAAGAGGGCAGTGGCCAGGTTTTGATCTATCATCATCCATTTTGTGAAGTCGGGGTTGAGGTGAGAAATTCCAGTGTTTTTAGGTATATACTTTATCGAACATGGGCAGAATCCATCAAGAAAGCTGTCATACCCGTTTACTCTAATAGCTTGAGAACTTAAGCCCTCCAAGTTGGATGATTGTCAGAGGTAAGTTGTGTAGAAACAATGTTGTGGATGTTGCTTAGATGAACTTCAACTGAGTGGGTATTGGATTGTCGCTTGGTATGACCATTTGTTATTTGATGGTAGATTACTAGAGGAGGCACTGGAGGAAAAGGAGTCCATGCTGGAGAGAAAGAGGATGGTGTAGTGAGGCTATAATGGCTCGATACCATGTGAAATATCCGAGTTACTATGAAAACAGTGAAGAAGAAGAAGAAGGAGAATCATATCTTTTCATTGAAAGACACTTTGTTGTCAGTACAGTAAAGAAATATAAAAAGGGGAGTGAGCTGTAGGTTGGTTAGAAAATGAGTGGCCAGGATTGAGCTGTTGTAGTTGGATGGTCTGGATTATCCTAGGTGTGATCCTTGAGTAGTGTAGTGGAGTAGGAACTTTTGGCAGGTGTGGTAACAAAAGCCACGATGCTGCTCTTAGCAGTTTAGTGCACACAACCTGTGTTTATTTTGGCTAGCATGTGACGCCAAGTTTTTCAGCCCAAAAGTCAAGCTTGGTGTGCAAACCCACAGTTCTAAATTTAGATTGCTTTGGCCCAACACTGCCACTATTGATAGAGCCGCGACTCTGCAATTTCTGTTGAAGGCAACAGAGCTAGTCTTTGGTGTTGATGTATCATGGTAGAGTTGAGTTTCACAGCTTGTTTTTTTGGGTCGTGCAATTGATGCACCACCTTATTTATAGTACAAGAAATACCATGCATTTGTCGATCAGTTGATTTTAAATTTCCCCAGTGAAGTCTCATAATTATTGTAGATTAAGTGGAATTGGGGGTTTCTACTTCAGGTCAGCGACGAACATCACTTTGACTATGATATTCTAGTCTCCCTCTAACATTCTTAGGTCAGAGACAACGAGTACAAAAATGATCATAGAAGTTGAAAATTTGAGAAAAAAATTCAGTTGAAATATTTTTATATAAATTATACAATAATAAGTTTAAAATTTATTGAAATTAGTTTGAGATAAAGGAATATGTTAATTTTTAGGTAAATAAAATTGTTTTTAAGTTCAAATTCATAGAAATTGTACCCGGATATTTTAATATAAGTAATATTCTAACGAATGTGCCAAGTATTATTATAATTATGAATTATTCGGACTCGTTGCGTAGCAAAGTAGACCTATTCCTTAATTCTCATTCCGCTTTCCGAATTTGGATTGTCTACTGAAATCACTTTTTCAGCTACAGGAACTGCTACACTTGTGTGATTAACTGTAAAATCTAATAATAATCTTATTTTTCTTTCAATTTCAGTTGACTTGAATTATAGTTTAAATTATATAAATGAATTTTATAATCCATTTTAATTGGAATTCTAAATTTTGTGCACTTTGCTAACATTATTTTTGTTGATAATATGGCTATAAATTATGAAATAAATTTTTGAATATTTTTTTTTTCACTTCATCCTCTCACACTCCACCCTCCTCTCTTATCACGAAACGTAAGCCCTAAGAAATACCCTAATAATTTCACTAATAATTTCTCTATCGCACTGTTTCTCTCTCATCACTTTTTAAGATTACAGCCAAAGCAAGTCAAGAGACCCGCTATGGCTCAATCTGACATGAGAAAAAACCTTTTTTTTTTTTTTTTTCGGGCATTTGTTTGTTGGGGTCCGTAGTAGTAGCGATTATTGTCTGCGGACATTTGACCTAAATTTATGCCCGGTGTTCAATATGGGCCATTGAAATACATCTTTTTGTTTTTTTTGTCATTAGAGTGAGAGTAACTCGAATTTTTTTGACGGCCCAGATCGGACACCAGACAAAACTTTATGTCAACAATAATATTTCCAAAGAAGAGGAAATTATTTTTGTGGCATTTACTTAAATACCACCCAACTTTTATGTATTTATATATCCAACATCTAAATTTATTTTATATATATAAATAAAACTTTAAGTGCTAGATATGTAAATATATAGAAATTAATTGGTATGTATGTATATATTCCATCTTTTTGCCATCANCCCATGAATTGGCTTGAGTCGAAGCCTCTTGGACTAATCCATTAAGAGCTTCTTTCACCATCTTTGCACGACATCTAGTAATTGACCCACATGGAACTTGCATTAAATCTTCTTTTAAAGTTGTGTCATTGTCATCCATGACATCATTGGCATCATGTGCAGTATCTTGTCAAATGAATACTGCCATTACTACCGACGATTTTGTTACCTCTACCGCTCCAAAGTCTGCAAGTCGTCGATCGACGAAGTCTTGTCTGGGTACGAGAACTCAACCAGTTATTGCGCTCATAAGAATGCCTCAAAAAGGGAACATATAAAGAAGTTGCCCGATATTGTGTTTGGTTCACTCTACGGGGAGCATTCCTCTCTCCGATATGTCGATGCCTCTATTGAGACACCCAATCTCAAGTCATCACCGTTGAGAAAGAAGGTGTGGGTACCCAAAGTTGCCATACCAATAAGGTCTAGTGAGCCCGCAGGGCAGAATGGCAGAATGAAGTGAAAGTCCGAAGTATCCAACATCGTCGCAACGAGTGCTTCAAAATTTGATAAACAAGTGAAGGATGTTGAAGAGAATTATCCATATCGTAAGAGGATTCAAGAAGCAATAATTGAAAAGAAAGTTGAAAAGATCAGAGCTGAGATTCCGAGTTAGCCAAAGAACATGGTATAACCATTGATGATGATGATGAGGATTTTGATTTCAACAATTAACTTGATGAAGATTTCATGGACATTCAAGTCATCGAGACCAGAGCTACCTCATTTATGCGCGATGCCCAACCTCTCGTCAAAGGGAACAACACATATGATTTGCACAGGGATATTTTCTTAAGAGATGAACAAATCAGTCAAATGGAAAAGAGAATGGATGAGATGACTGCCATGACTACAGTTAATGGGTAATCCCAGTCATAGCAGGTAGCTTTTCCAGGAGTCAAGCAGGCTGAAATAATTACAAATGAACGAAGAGAAGTTGCCTCTGCTAATGGAGAAGAGAAGCAAAAGAAAGATTCCTGACCAATTACTATACCAGAGAAAGATATTAAACAATTGGTTGAACAATGTCGGCACTATTTTTGGTGTGGGGTTTGCCCGTAAGAAGCTGTCGGTCATCAGAATTAAAATCCCGTTGCCTAAAAATTTGGATTTTTGAAAAAAATGAAGTCAAACTGACCCCATAATTTTCATAGTTTAGATGAAAGAGCGCTT
>JXCR01144415.1:151564-189074 GCA_002079205.1 Phalaenopsis hybrid cultivar
GCTATGAAATCAAACCATTGTAAACTTAAAGCTCACGAAGGCTCGGAGGAGTAAGTGAGTTATACCTTTGCTCCGAGAGGTGTAGCNTGTTTCATCCTGCAATTTTTTATTTATTAGGATTTACATTTGTGTGAAGCAATCAGCACAAATAACCTTGAAGATGTGAGGATTTAAGTCGTGACAAACGACTACCTCGGAATCCTAAGATGAGTTAGGGCTTAGAATGTACAACAGGAATGTACAAAGGCCTAAAAAATGTATTTGAGGATATATGTTGCACTAGACAAACAACCTCGAATTCCTATGGCTTTGTTGTTTTAAAACTAAGGAAGGATGTGTTGTTCTAGATCCTCTTGCTGTTGAAGATGGCCGGGCTGCCCACAATGTAAGCTCCAAGCTCCTTGTTGTAGCAGAGTTCAAGTTTTTTAGGTCATTTGGTTATAATGTCAAATCAAGTGACCCTATGGTTAAAGTTCTTTAAATTTTATTCTTGGTCATTTGGTTATAATGTCAAATCAGGTGACCCTATAGTTAAAGTTCTTTAAATTTTATTATGACATTTGGTTATAATGTCAAATCAGATGACCCTATGGTTAAAGTTCTTTAAATTTTTATTATGCTAGGTTATTTGGTTATAATGTCAAATCAGGTGACCCTATGGTTAAAGTTCTTTAAATTTTATTATGGGCACATTAAAGTTGATTAAAGCGACACCGGTCAAGATCCCACGGTTCCATCGTCCCGGCACCACTAAGTCTATTGGAATCACTTAGTCCAAATGAACTTACTAAACTCAACTTAATGAGTTCCATAATTAATTATAATATCAAATCAGGTGACCCTATGGTTAAAGTTCTTTAAATTTTATTATGGGCATATAAAGTTGATTAAAGCTTCACTGGTCAAGATCCCACGGTTCCGTCGTCCCGGTACCACTACTTTCTATCGGAATCACTTAGTCCAAATGAATTTACTAAACTCAACTTAATGGGTTTCATAATTCCATTTAGACCGTGGGAAGCCTCGTTAGCAACCGTAGGTTACCTCCTCCGAGGGGTTCCCGATCTTCCAATAGAGACGTTTTAATTTAGTTGAAGTTATATTTTTTGTGATGTTTGTGATTAAGTTTTGAGTTGTCTTATATTTTTGAAATATTATGGGGGTGATTTATGCAATTTTATATTTTCTATGCAGGTATGTAAATAGAAACATAAATAAAAGTGCGGTAGGAAAGTACAAGAAAGACTGTAAAACGCTGTAAACTGTAAAAGTGTACCTNACTATTCATGGCCGTGGGATGGATTTTATAGAAATTGGCCAATGGGGAGCTTAGCTGGCCAATTGAGAGCTNCAACTTAAGTTCACCACTGAGTCCTTAAGACCTAAGTGAATGTATTAAGTGTGTGTANGAGAACTTAAAAAACTAATTTTGATAAATTTGGGAGTTATGTTTTGATTTTTAAAAATTATTTAAGTGTCAATTTGATAATGATTTTTAAAAATCAATTAAAAATATTAAATGATTTCAAAATTTTTTGAAATTTTTATGGTGAATTCTCTGACTTATAAATCACAGTGAAGAATAAAAGTTAAATGATTTTGATTTTTATATTCTCCAAATTAAATATTTTAAGCAAATTGGGGTTTGCTCAAAATAGTGATGTTTTGATTTTTAAAAATCATAAAATTATTTCCTAAGACTACTCTAAGCGTAGGGAACTCACATGAATATTTGTAGAAATTTCTAAACCACATGCATTTTCCTATAATTATTTGAACAAAAAATGCATAAAAACTTAGAAAATTAAGATCTCTGTTTAGAGATCTCCTATGTCTTTGAAAAAATACTCAAATTGTGCATCTAGACAGAGGCTACAACATATGAAATTTTAGGATCAAGATGGTAATTCAAATTGAATGGAGAATTGAAAAACCCCTAACCCTAATTTATTTTTTATAAATAATTTATGCATCAAATTAATGTGAAAATAATTCCACATGATTCTCCTCTGTTCACTGAAGAATAATTTATGCATCAAATTAATGTGAAAATTATTCCACATGAATCTCCTCTGTTCACTGAGAGAGGGTATTTTTATTTTATTTTTATGAATTTTCTATGCAATGATATGGATTTTTAAAGTTTAGGGAGCGTATTTTTATTTTATTTTTATGAATTTTCTATGCAAAGATATGGATTTTTAAAGTTTAGGTGGATATTTTTATTTTATTTTTGTAAATCTTCTACACAAAGATATGGATTTTTGAAGTTTAGGAGCTATTTTCTGAATTTTTTAAATATCCTATTTATTTATTCAAACCGCGGGCTGACTGGATCCTCGGATCCGTCGAAAAGCCACGCAGCGCGCTCCTATTCGATGCCGCCTTCTGACTCAGTTGCCATGCGTCCCACTTTATCGTCCCGGATGATCATCCGTCTTGATCTCCGCAGTCCATTCAATACACGCGAAGATGGACGACATCCGTTCATCGTCCCCGATGGCCTTAACTGAGAGCCGTCTATTTNACCTTCTGAGTCAGCTGCCACACGTCGCGTTGTATCGCTTCAGATGGTCATCCGGCTCGATCTCTGTCGTTCATTCAATACACGCTCGGATGGACGGCATCCGTTCATCGTCCCCAACGGAATGAACCCGTGTCCGTCCNGGACGCCGCCTTCTGAGTCAGCTGTCACGCGTCGTGCTGTATCGTCCCATAGGATCATCCGGCTTGATCTCTCCCGTTCATTCAATATACGCGAGGATGGACGACATCCGTTCATCGTCCCCGATGGCCTTAACCGAGAGCCGTCCATTTTAAAATCTTANATCATGCGTCGCGTTGTATCGCATCAGGTGACCATCCGGCTTGATCTCCGCCGTCCATCCAATACACGCAAAAATGAATGACATCCGTTCATCGTCCCCAAAGGAATGATCCCGTGACCGTCCACACTAAAACCTTAATATCTCCCTCATTTCTTAATGCATTTTAGTGATTATTTTAAATTGCTCGTATTACAGAGACGAACACATCCATACGATTAAGATGCTATGATATTAAGCCATTGTAAACATAAAGCCCGCGAAGGCTCGGGATAGTAAGGGAGGTTATACCTTTACTCCGAGAGGTGTAGCCTCAATCAGATATTCTTCACACCTTCGTTATACTCCAAAGAGCTTAGGGATGGAGTNATTTAGTGATTATTTTTTTAAAATGTTCGTATTGAAAATTCGAATATATCTATAGGGTAAACATGCTATGAAATAAAGCCATTGTAAATGTAGAGCTCGCGAAGGCTCGGGAGAGTAAGTGAGTTATACCTTTGCTCCGAGAGGTTTAGCCTCAATCAGAGATTCTTCACACCTTCTTTACATCCCAAAGAGCTTAGGGATGAAGCCTATGGCTCTGGTGTAAAGCCTATGTATGATTTTGATCAAGCCCAATTTTGGGTGTTGATTGAGAGCTATGGTAAAGGCTATTTCAGAGGGGAATATGATGGGGGTTTGACTTCTTTCACTATTGTGAAGGTGTAGGGCCAATCTATTGGGGATTTGGTGTTGTGTAGGTTGGGATTGGAATTTGTCCTGGTTTCGGGCAGGAATTCAAACCCAAAGTTGGATTGCCATGGTGGATTTGAGAGGGGGAAATGGATTGCAATGTACTAAGGGTCTCCTAGGGAAGCTCTCTGAGGAGTTTGATAAGCTTTAGTCAAAATTTTTTTACCCCCACTATTCATGGCCGTGGGATTGGATTTTATAGAAATTGGCTAAGGGAAGGCTTAGTTGGCTAATTGAGAGCTTAGCCCCACTGCTTAGGTGTCAATCAGAGGAGTTCTCAGCTCAATTTGGGCTGAGGTGGCCTCTTGGCATGAGTTTGGGTTTTAGCCATGTAGGGAGCTCACAGTTTTTGGGTTTTAGCTTGGGTTAAAGAGTCTAACCAAGAATTGGATCATGGTTAAAGCTTATGATACTTAGTAAAAATGGCACCATAGGGTATGGACATGTGTTTTGGCAAGTACCTTGATTTAACCCCTTTATTATCCATTTAAGAATTTTTTTCAAAAATTCACCCATGGGATAAATATCAAGCTTAACCATGGGTTTATGGATGGCTTTAAACTCAACCCTAGAGTCTAAGATGAGTTATGGTAAGGCTCAATTGACCATACCAAGCTCAATTGATTTCGATTTGACCATAAGTCCAAAAAGGTGCATATGAATAAATCTTGTGTTTGGAGTAGGTTAGGCATGCCAATTGGCCCAATTAAATATGTCATTTGGTGTAGGAGACCATGAGGAACAACTTTCATGAAGGTTGAAAGTTATTTTGAGGTCAATTGGCTAATCAATTTGGTAGATTTCTTATTTTTGACCCATTTTAAGCATGTTGGGCTAAGTTTGGGTCAAACTTGGGCTAGTCATGGGCGATTTTAGACCCATTTTAAGCATGTTGGGCTAAGTTTGGGTCAAACTTGGGCTAGCCATGGGCTAAACTCAAATTGATTGTTTTATTTGGTGTAAAACATCATTGTGAACAACTTTCATGAAGGATGAAAGTTGTTTTGAAGGACCCATTTTAAGCATGTTGGGCTAAGTTTGGGTCAAACTTGGGCTAGCCATGGGCTAAGTCGATTGTTTTGGTTGGTATAAAACATCATTATGAACAACTTTCATGAAGGATGAAAGTTATTTTGAATTATTTTGGTTGGTGTAAAACATCATAATGAACAATTTTCATGAAGGATGAAAGTTCTTTTGTAGTTGATTTGGTGGTCAATTTGGATGGATTTTGATGGGTTTTGGTTTTGGACCCAAATTAGGCATGTAGGGCTAAACTTGGGCCAAACTTGGGCTAGCTTTGGTTTAAGCTCAAATTAATTACTTTATTTGGTGTAAAACATCATAATTAACAATTTTTTATGAAGGATGAAAATTGTTTTTAAGTTTACTTGATGGTCAATTTGAATGGGTTTTGATGGGTTTTGGTTTTAGACCTAAATTAAGCATGTAGGGCTAAACATGGGTCAAACTTGGGCTAGCTTTGGGCTAAGCTCAAATTAATTATTTTATTAGGTCAAAAATGACTTTATAAAGTATTTTCAACAAAAATTGGATGCCAATTTGAGGTTTAAGGCATTCAATTGTTGAGATTTGGGGTCAATAAAAATTGGATGCTAATTTGAGGTCTAAGGCATTCAATTGTTGAGATTTGAGGTGTTAGATAAAAATTGGATGCCAATTTGAGGTCTAAGGCATTCAATTGTTGAGATTTGGGATGTTAGCCAACTAAAATTGGATGCCAATTTGAGATCTAAGGCATTCAATTGTTGAGATTTGGGGTGTTAGCCAATCTTGGGGCTAATTTGGGGATTTTGTCAAAGATGGTCAAATTGACCAAATTGGACCAAGGTGTAGGCTAATTTGGGGATTTTGTCAAAGATGGTCAAATTAACCAAATTGGACCATGGTGTAGTTGGTGATGCCAATTTGAGGTTTAGGGCATTCAATTGTTGAGATTTGGGGTGTTAGCCAATATTGGGCTTGGGAATTTTGGATTTAGGTCAAAATCAAATGGATTTGAGGCTTCACCAAGGCCAATTGATGGTTGATTTTGAGGTGGTTTTGGTCAAAGGTGGTCAAATTGACCAAATTAGATCATGGTGTAGTGGGACAAAATGAAATTGGGAATATTTTGGATTTATTGAAAGCTTTTGAGAATTTTTGGAATTTTTGGATTTTTTGGCCATGGAGGGGCATTTTGTCAATTTTTTGGAAATTTTTTGGAAATTTTGGCAAATGTGGATATATTCAAAGTGTTTGGAATGCGTTTTGATCAACTTTGGATATTTTGGCAAAAATTTGAGAATTTTGGCCAAATTTGGGTCCTAAGGGCAGTTATGTAATTTGGAGGTGCCTAGGGGCAAAAGACCAAGTTGGGCATTTCGAGTAGAATTGGATAGAGAATCATTTTAAATGAGTCATATACCAATGAAATCCCGTTTTGGGTCCTCATATATTGGTCTTAGCCGAGGTATTGTGAAGATATTGTGAAGGTATAGTGTACCTTAGCTCCAAATCAACACCAAGGGTCAATCCTAAGGCCAAGTAGCCCTATAGGAACTCTTCTTGAGATTCCCCATAATGATCTTACCTTTTAAATATTAGAGGTTAGGACCAATATGTGGAGCTTCAAGTTGAGTAAAGAGAAGAGTTTTGAGTTTCTAATGGTGAGGGTACCTTTTCGAGTTTTCTAAGACTAGTCAATAGGAAAGTCCTATGGCTAGACCTAGGCTACTAAAGAAGTTTATCTTCTAAGACTAGTCAATAGGAGAGTCCTATGGCTAGACCTAGGCTACTAAAGAAGTTTCTAGACCTCAACCAAAAGTGAGGTCATAGTATGAAAAGTAAGTTGTGTAAAATATATATATAATTATAGGCAATTAATAATAAGATTCTCGCCCATACCACAGGTTGATAGGGCATACCATAGAAGATTGCTTCAGCTTAAAAAACTGACTTTAATAAATACATATGGAGAATCAAAATAGGTTTGGGTTAGGGATAGAGTATTATACCTTTGTCCGGACCCCCAATAGGTGTGGTGTGCTGGGCAAGCATACCGCACGTATTGGTGTTGACCGACAAGGACCCTCAATAGGTGGGGTGTGGAGCACACCGCACGTATTGGTGTTGACCGACAAGATCCTCCAATAGGTGTGGTGTGTTGGGCAAGCACACCGCACGTATTGGCGTTGACCGACAAGATCAAGGATAGACCTAGGCTACTAAAGAAGTTTCTAGACCTCAACCAAAAGTGAGGTCAACAAATGGACCTCCAATAGGTGTGGTGTGCTGGGAAGTTTCTAGACCTCAACCAAAAGTGAGGTCAACAAATGGACCCCCAATAGGTGTGGAGCTAGACCTAGGCTATTAAAGAAGTTTCTAGACCTCAACCAAAAGTGAGGTCAACAAATGGACTTTTGATTTTCTAATAGTGGGGTACCTCTTCTAGTTTTCTAAGACTAGTCAATAGGAAAGTCCTATGGCAAGAAGAATTTTGAATTTCTAATTGTGAGGATACCTTTTCTAGTTTTCTAAGACTAGTCAATAGGAAAGTCCTATGGCTAGACCTAGGCTAATGGTGAAGGTACCTTTTCTAGTTTTCTAAGACTAGTCAATAGGAAAGTCCTATGGTAGACCTAGGCTTGGTACATTTTCTAGTTTTCTAAGACTAGTCAGTAGGAAAGTCCTATGGCTAGACCTAGGCTAAAAGAAGTTTCTAGACCTCAACCAAAAGTGAGGTCAACAATAATAAATACATATGGAGAATCAAAATAGGTTTGGGTTAGGGATAGAGTATTATACCTTTGTCTGACCCCTAATAGGTGTGGTGTGCTGGGCGAGCACACCGCACGTATTGGTGTTGACCGACAAGATCAACAGAATCCATATAAATTTCTAAGTCATCAGACCTAGAAAGAAGTGTGGATTTGTGTATGCTATTTGTTTCGGGTGTGCTGGGCAAGCACACCGCACGTATTGGTGTTGACCGACGAGATCAACAAGACCAATAGTGTGCTGGGCGAGCACACCGCACGTATTGGTGTTGACCGACAAGATCAACAAGACCAATATGTTGTGCTGGGCAAGCACACCGCACGTATTGGCGTTGACCGACAAGATCAACAAGCTCAATATAAATTCTTGCAAGCACACCGCACGTATTGGCGTTGACCGACAAGATCAACAAGCTCAATATATATTTCTAACAAATGGACCCCCAATAGGTGTGGTGTGCTGGGAAAGCAGACCACACGTATTGGTGTTGACCGACAAGATCAACAAGATTGATATAGATTTCTAAATCCTCAGACCTCAACCAAAAGTGAGGTCAACAAATGGACTTTTGATTTTCTAATAGTGGGGTACCTCTTCTAGTTTTCTAAGACTAGTCAATAGGAAAGTCCTATGGCAAGAAGAATTTTGAATTTCTAATTGTGAGGATACCTTTTCTAGTTTTCTAAGACTAGTCAATAGGAAAGTCCTATGGCTAGACCTAGGCTAAAAATTTCATCTTCTAAGACTAGTCAATAGGAAGGTCCTATGGCTAGACCTAGGCTACTAAAGAAGTTTCTAGACCTCAACCAAAAGTGAGGTCAATAGTATGAAAAGTAAGTTGTGTAAAATATATATATAATTATAGGCAATTAATAATAAGATTCTCGCCCATACCACAGGTTGATAGGGCATACCATAGAAGATTGCTTCAGCTTAAAAAACTGACTTTAATAAATACATATGGAGAATCAAAATAGGTTTGGGTTAGGGATAGAGTATTATACCTTTGTCTGAGAGGGCAGGTCTCAATCAGATGGTTGTAACAGATTCGACTGGGTCCAACGAACCGTTAGATGAAGTCCAGAGCTGTAGTGAATTGTCTAGGTATAATTATGGCGGCATTATTTTAGTTAAGGAGTTTTCCGTTGGAAGTTGTCGGTCACCGGAATCAATATCTGGTTGCCTGCTTTGGAAAGACATTTAATTTATATATATATATATATATATATANTCTTATAATTTTCTAAGATTAGTCAATAGGAAAGTCCTATGGCTAGACCTAGGCTACTAAAGAAATTTCTAGACCTCAACCAAAAGTGATGGGACAACCGCCCATACCACAGGTTGATAGGGCATACCATAGAAGATTGCTTCAGCTTAAAAAACTGACTTTAATAAATACATATGGAGAATCAAAATAGGTTTGGGTTAGGGATAGAGTATTATACCTTTGTCCACACATGATGAGGAGAATGAATTAATGTTAGAAGAGGTTGCGATTCAAATGACAAGTGAGTTGGAAAATTAAGAGGTCGCACTAAGGAATATAGAAAACTAACTTGGGCAAATTATTAATGTAATTAATAGCTACCCCCCAGAGATTTTATTTAATGACCCCTGAGATAAACCCTAAAGAGATGAATGATGAGCAATATAAAGTTATCGAACTAATATTTAGAAGAGAATTCACGGATATGTTTCAAAAGAAATTTGAGTTGAGAAATGAGGATAAGGAGATTGAAAGATCAATGAAAAAAAATTCTAAAGAATTAGTAAAACTTATTTCGTCAACTAAGATAAATATAGAAAGAACACCTCTACCATTTACTCAGTACCAAGGGAAAGAATTGAAGACAACACTGAACAAAAGAGTAACCAAGAAGAATTTGATCCAGAATCTGAATTATCAAGAGATAATCTGATCCAAAATTTGGGAGATCATGAAGTATCTTATAATGATCCATTTCTTATCAAATGTAAGGATGATATTAATATGAAAATTGAGAAAATCTCTAGAAGAATTTTGGATCTAGAATAAAATATGAGGAACAAGGATATGAATCAATCTGAAAAGGAAGAGCTGAAAGAAAAATTTAAATTGAGGATTTTGTAGGAATCTCTGGATCAGTAAAAGATTAGGTGATTGATCAAAGATTACTTAAATGTACTTTTGATCCAGGTGGAAATTTTTGTCAAGCTGACGACATTAAACAAAGCACTTTATGTGAGGCAACCCATAGTTATCAGTGTGGTTTGATTTAGTGTGCTTAAGAGTTATGATTGTTAGTTTTGTATTGTGTTTGCTTTAGTGTGGATTGATTGGTTTGATTGATGATTTGTAGATGTTTGGATTGTTAGTGGTTTGATTTGCTTTTTATGTGTCATGAGGGAGGTGGTTTCTTAACTTGTTATTATGGTTAGACTTATATGTTCTATTGTAGTAGTTGGATTGACGAGTCCACTACAACTCGGGTCTCACCTAGACTTGAGTTTTAGAAGAGACATTATGAATTTATCAGTGGCAGTTCCATCTCAATTTTGTTACTTCCTTTATCTAACACTGTTTTCATTTGATAGGATAGCTAGTGTATTTGATGAGTAACATGTGGATGAATTTATACTATCCTTATAACTTCTAGAGGTGCTTAATTATTGGGATATGGTGATGCCTGGTGTTGGTGCTCGAGAACCANGCCAAATAGCTCTATAGGAACTTTTCTTGAGCTTCCCTCATAATGATCTTACCTACTAAATGCTAGAGGTTAAGATCAATATGTGGAATTTTAAGTTGAATAAANAACCAAAAGTGAGGTCAACAAACAACAAGTTCGGAAGGCCTTAGCCCTATTTAATGGTGGTGCATTGATTTCGAGGGGTAGACCTTACCCGGAGAAGTTTGATGTCGTACCTTACCCTAAGGGTTTTGTGTCACCAAACTTTAAGACATTCGAAGGGACCGAAAATATCAAGCAACATATAACACACTTCCGAGCCAATTGTGGCAACACCGGTGGAAACAAAGCCTTACTCTTCAGACAGTTTGTCAGCGACTTGTCAGGGATTGCTTTTGATTGGTATGCCGAGTTATCCAACGGGTCAGTCAAGACATTTTCCGAGTTAGAATAATTATTTGTGAAGAGGTTTGTTGGAGCACAACACCATGTTTCTATTGGAGATCTTGTAGTGGAGAAGCAAATGCCCAACAAAACTCTAGTGGATTAAATCTTGAGGTTGTCTGCCTAGTGCGACATAAATCCTCAACTTATTTTTAGGCCTTTGCATGACTCTGCTATACAATATAAAACCTAACTCATTTTAGGACTCCGAGGTTGTCGTTCGTCACAACCTAAATCCTCACATCTCCCACACTATTTGTGTGATCGTTTCACACGATTGTAAGCCCTAATTAATAAAATTGGCAGGATGAAACATTCAATAGTTCTATTCTCCATGATTGAAGCCAAGCAGTATGATAGTTTGGAAAGTCACCGAGGTTCTCCTCAGGATCCATGACATCCTCTAGTTCCTTTTCTTTTGGATTCCAAAAATAAAATGTTTCAAATTTGAGTCATTCCCCTTTCACACCTCTTTGCCCAATCTCTTTGAAAGGTACCATCCTTTGAAAGACATTATCCCATGATTTTTATCGAGAGTTCTTAGGAGACTACGGTTATCTAAGATGTAATTAACTATAGGGGCTTTCCCTTATAGGAAGCTTTTCTGAACTCATCTTAATATAAATAATATTTAATTTTTCGTATTAAATAGGGGAACTTTTTGGCTTATAATGAAATGGTTTCGCAGACCAAACGAATGTCATATATTTTTTAGTTTATTTGATTGAGCCTCACTATCAAGTTATGTACTTATCTTTCGAGATAGATACATTGCTTGAGGTGTAGTGCTCTTTCATCTAAACTATGAAAGATATGAGATCAGTTTGATTTTATATTTTTCTAAACTAAATACATATATAAATTAAATGCCCTTCTGAAGCGGGCGACGAGATTCTGATTCCGGTGACCGACAACATCCACATTACCCCTCTAAAATTGTGCCGACAACTTCTGACGATTTTGCTGGGGATTAGTTTCTCTCTCCATTTAAATCAGGGAATATTGTCTTCATATATCGATAATGTGGCCATGTCCCTTATGGATCAAATTACCCTTCTTCTTATGGCATACTTTATCCATTTCTTTCTTGGGTAAGAACGGTCAACAATTCCGGACTTTAGGACCATTTGTTCAATTACCTTTGGACAGAGGGGTTCAGAAGTTCATTAGGATTTTTATCTTTTGTGTGGGGTCGGACCCCCAATAGGTGCGTTGGTGAACTAGTTCCTCCTGGACATTGTGCATTGTAAAGCCAGTCCCGCACTGGGTCCTAAAATTTACTTTTCTCTTCACTTTCCCTCTTTAGTTTGGTTTGCTACTTTGTAAATTAAATCAAATTGTGTCATGCTGCGCTTGCTCTTTAACCTTTCTTGTTTAATTAATTAATTCTCTCTACTTTCAAACTATTTTTACTAAATTTTAAAATCTTTACTAATTAAAAATTAATTAAAGACCTGGCGAGTCTACAGATCGGCCTTTGTTAATTTTTAGTATTTGCACTAGAATTACAGGCTGTTGGCCAAATAACTAACTCTAAAGCTTTCTTTTTAGAGCTGCTGTAATGGCGTTCCCGACGCTCACTTTCTCCCGCAACTTGCCAACTAGCCGCAATGCTTGCAATATTGCTCCCACCATCAAGTTTAGAATTGGATTCAAAGAACTGGAAGTTATCGGAAAAGCCCCTTTCGTCATAATGAAGGTCGCCGCTCCATAAGTTCAGGAGCTGATCCCAATATTCTATATTGATAAATGTAAAATGCGTTGTATGTGATTATATGATTAATTTTTTTAATAGTTAATCTTAATTTGCAACAGCCCCAAAAACTTGATCCAAAGCAAAGGCTAGGTAAATTTTTCACTATGAAGCAAATAAGAATGCAGTTATATATTTTAATATGAGATAATACACAATTATACGTATCGTTATCAAATAATATAGAGCATTCTGATTAAGTCCTGAATATTGAACCCACAAGGATGATTGGATTTAAATAACAAAATACTTAGCAATATATATTCTTATTCAAACTTAAGATGCTATAATAAAAATGAAAGTTCAATTCTTTTTGTGATTTTTGATAATTGAAAATAAAGTGAGCAACTAATTAACTTAATTAAAATACTTGCAAAATGAAGACAACATATGTAAAATATTTTTTTTTCTTATTATGAATTAGTGATAAATATAGAAATTTAGTTCTGGAAGTATGCCAAATGTGTTGTGCCAAATATGAGTAATAATTTTCTTTACCCTTACTAGAGATGCTATAAAGAACATTGACTAATATATAGTTTTAATAGTTTTGAAGACCGACTAGGTAGGGAAGATACTAGCTCTCACTCTAGCGTTCTCTCTTCTTCCTCCACCTGGGGGCTAACATCTCATATCAAAACCTAAAAATATAAATCAAATTGGGGGCTTTAACCTGTCACTCTTAAAGTCCTCTAATTCTACACCCTTGAAAATATATTTTCCTATTTATTTACGCTCAACCCCATGAACTACATTCTCATTCATAAAATCAATATGTGATTCCAACAATTTGTTGACTGAGATAATACCATCTTGGATCTTAAATGTTTTCACAATAGGATTTAACATCTTAATTGGTCAAATCAAGAAGTAAATGAAGTGCAAGGTCTTGAATGATTACAACTTCTTCCAATAATGAAGACTAATACTTCACACAACTTCCTTTAAATATTTAATCACTTATCATTTTAAGAAAAAAAAATATTCAGAATTCATGGAGAAAACACAATCACACATGAGTTTAAAAGTAGAAATTAAGCACAAAAACAAGAAATCTAAATTAAAAATCAAGTGTAGTCACAAAGATAAACACTCATCTCAAATTCTCTCCACCAANACGACAACTTCTTTGTTAGCATCCCCAGGTTTGGGTTGACTGTTGATACTTTATACCATGGTAATAGATAACTCCCTCGAAGCCCTGCTAGCACAAGTCAACGATGAGGATAATAAAAATGCTTTATACTACTTAAGTCGACATCTAATACCGACGAAGGTAAAGTACCCTCACATTGGAAAGCATAGTCTAGCTTTAATCCTCACTACCTAGAAGGTTAGGAAATACATGTTTGCTCATAAGTTCAACAATATATTGAAGGTTTATTCATTGCAATATTTGATGACCCGATTAACACTTTTCGGATGATTACCAAGACGGTCGATGATTTTATTACAAATTGATATAACATTCGTCCCTTTTTGCATCGTCAAAGGATAGATTTTAGCTGACTTCCTTGCGGTACACCTGTTTCCATGTGATTCTTTGCTCAACAATGACTAACCAGACAAACAAGTGATGAATGTTGGACATCTCAATGCTTAATGTTGGGAGATGTTCCTTGATGGAGCTTCCTCAACCAGAAAAGACAAGGATTACCAAATAATAATCTAGGCAAGGTAGGGATCAATTTGTTTTTTGTTACAACAGACCAAGGGATGTTAAGGTTCTCATATCACTTAACAGAGTCATGTACAAACAATGAAGCAGAGTATGAGGCCTGGATAACCGGACTGGTGAGAATGATTTAAAGATTTTTTTTTACTTTTAAAAATTGTGATTAAATTTTCACTTTCTTTGACTTAAGAAATTGGTCACTTTTGAGGTTAAAATGGGTTGAGAAACACAAAGTCCTGAGAGGGTTATGATTTCACCCAACTAGTGAGTGTCACACTTCATTTTGGGCAGAGTTATTGCGATCACTTAAGGGAGAGTGAAAAAAGATAGGGAGATAAGTTTTATGGGCGTAGAATTGATGTTTCTAAGGTGATAAATTAGATTATTTTTCCGATTTGGTTTAGAGTTTCGATCATAAGGGTCATTAATAGATTTTATAGAGAGGGCACAGTGGAAAATTTGGAGGTGAGAGACCATAATCTACTCAGCACTACTAGATAAGTTGGTGTAAAACTCTAAATTAGCCAAAGTTATTTACTAACACTGAAAGGCGGTAAAGAGTATGAATTCTCCTTTTTACCGTAATACATCATCAAATTTTTAGGCATTCAAACCATACATAAATTAATATCTATTTGCAAGGGGAAAGATATACTCATAATATTAAAACTCGTTAGATTTACCTTAATTAAAATGTTAATCAGAATTGTTTCTATCTACTTTAATTTAGTCTTAACCATTGCGATCATTTTATTTTTATTTATTCTACAATTTAAATATAATTTGCCTCTGAGTCTTATTAGCCAATTTAAAAGAGTCCAACTTTCCTCGTGAGATTGATACTTTTTAAAGAAAATCTTTTATTACTTGGAACGAAACATATACTTGCGTAGTACCTCCAATGTGAAGTTTTATTATTTATTTTTCATATCATTTGATTTATTCACACTAGTCACTGAATATAATTTGGGTTAAGTTTATGGCAATATTTTTTAGATTAAAAATACACGTAATTGAGGGTCGAGTCTAGTTTTTGGCATCGTTGTCAAGGAATAGGTAACAAAACTTTTTAAATTTGGAAGGTAAACTTTTTTATTTGCGATTTTGTTTGAACAGAAGATTTAATTTTATTAAAACTTAAAAACCAAAAAAGACAAAAGAAAAGATAAAAATTTGAAAAATATAAGAATCCAAAAAATTAAAATAAAAGAAACATTTCTTGTATTTTATCATGTTGTTTTATTTTCAGAAATTTTATCATTTGTATGTGTAGTTCGGGATCTAAAGATTTAGTGCCCTACAATTCTAAAGTAGAACATACTATAAGAAAAAATCAAAAATAAGGAAGACTTCATATATTTCAAGATATGTTAAACACTTCACAAAATAATATTGAAATTCAAAATGTTAAAAATGAACATCATAATTTACAAAAACCTTTAAGGGATAATGTACACCCTACAACAAATGAAATTCACTTAAGTATTCAAACTCCTTCTATTGCGGCTAACTCATTTGAACTGAAACCCACAATAATACAAATGGTACAAATAATTAGTTTGGGAAACATCAAATGAAGATCCAAAATTACATCTTGCAAGTTTTTTAGAATTGTGTGCTATATTTAAATATGATGGTGTATCAAATGATGTCGTCAGACTTATAATTTTTTCTTTTCATTAAGGGATAAAAAAAGATGTGGTTAAGTTCATTAGCATATGGATCTATTAGAACTTGGGGAGATTTGACACAAAATTTATGGCTAGGTATTTTCCACCTTCAAAAACTGCTAAACTTAGAAATGATACTACTTCTTTTACTCAGTTTGAAGGGGAGTCAATTTATGAAGCTTGGGAATGATTTAAGGAAGTCAATAGAAAGTGTCCACTTCAACCTTTACCAAACTAGTTAATTGTTCAAACTATTTATAATGGGTTAATTGGATCCATGAGATCTATCATAGATGCTGTTGTTGATGGTTCATTAATGCTAAACCATTTGATGAAGCTTATGTGTTAATTGAAGAAATGGTTATAAATAATGTTCAATGGCCTTCTGAAAGTGTAAATCCTAAGAAAGTATCTAGTTTTCATTTTAATGATGCTATTTCATTAGTTGCTTCACAAGTTGTTGCATTATCGAGGAAGATAGACCAAATTGGAATGAACTTTTCTTAAACACCTCAATTGATTGAAGAAAATTCATTATCACAAATGCTTGATTCTCAAACTTCATTAGAANTCTCTTCATTGTTAGAAATAATAGACAAGATGTACGCATAATCAGATTTCATTAATTTACACCCAAGATAGATAAAATAAAAGGCACATAGAGTTGATGACATGATGGTTTATACTTCAAGCTGAGGTTATGCTACTAGAGAATATAATTGATGATATTCTCACTAGTCATTATTTTTCCACTACCAAATCACATATAAAAGCTTGATGTTGAGCCCCAATAGTCCTCTTAATTAACAGGTTGCTAAGTTCAACAAAATTCTAGACTAAATCATTTAAAATTTTGACACAACCATGAATAACTATACTCATAAGACCACTAATGAACAACCTAAACATTATGACATTGGTTCATCCTTTATTATGGTAACTCACTGTAATGTGGGTTATGTAGTATCAATGGTTGCCCATGCCATCAAACATCTTAAAAGAAGGTGACACACATCTCTTGGGATTATGAACAACATCAAATTCCTTCAATTAGGGTATACACTTTAACTAATGATGTTTCCTAAGCTCGTGATAAAGCATCCTTTACATGATGCTTGATGAGTTACCTGAGCTCCTTTTCATAAATTGTGGCATACTCAAGTAACTCCTTAGCAACACTATCTACTTCCTCACTTATTCTTCTCATATGTTCCTAGAATAGTCTCTAGTTTAGTAGGCTTGTTACAAGCTTCTGAGATGAACGACCTGAGTTTGGATTGCTGCCACAAAAGATATTATCTGATCGGCCTTATCCTCAAGTTGTTTGATGATTGAGTCCTTCTAATGAGGCTACACAGTGAAAAGGAAAAGTATGGATAGTGAGAGCCCCTCATCACCATCATCAAGCTATGAAGGTGACTCATGCTAATGATCATACAATGAAGAGCCATAATTCCTTAACATCAAAGTCTTTGCATGGTAATCAAGCAAGTCATCTTCATTGGAGTTATAGTATAATGTGGTTCTAGAGTTCAAAAGTTTATTGCATAAAAACTTCTCACTTGGCTCAAATTCTCATAACTCTAACTCAGTCAAGGCCCTTCTAGGATTTATTTCTCAATTCTAACAAATTTTGGCATAATAATCCTCAGGGACTTGCTTAAATGCATCATCATTTATATAAAGAAATTTTATTAGACTATGATAATTACAGAAAGGAGTAGTGGAAGTCTTGACAATTGGTGGAGAATGAATATATTTACCCATAGAGCTACAAATAATCATAGCTATAGCAACCACCTTGAGCCACCACTCTCTCTTCATAGTTTATGACATTGAATTCTAAGTTGATAAAATCAATCATAAATTATTGATGAGGGATGAAGAGGAAGGGTCACTTGGAAAATGCCTGATCAGATGTTTTGTTTGGATAATCCTATCATTAGAAAAATGATGGTATATTCGACTAGGTGGTCTCAACATGGGAGTGTGATCTACATGAAGAGCAGTGAATGGATGGAACCACCAAGGTCAAGAAGGTGGAGATGTAAATGATCTCTTAAAAGTAGCAATGACAATATGACCTAACAATCTCTGAACTACTTTATTTTAACCACATGACCATCTATAAGAGGCATACCTGTTGACTATCTAACAGACTTTCTGTTAGCCTTAGGAAAGGGGGGAACTATTATTCATGCTTTTGAAGAATATATCTACAAATTGTAATGAAAGTGATATCTCATATATGTATGTAAGTATAACTATATAACACACACACACACACACATAGATACAAAAACTAAAAAAAACACCAAAAGCTAAGTCCCAACCTAAATCACAATGAAGTTGTATTCTGAAACTTAAAAAAAACACCATAACTTTCTAAAAATTTAGTCTATAGGACTTTGTCCTTAGACTATTGTGGTTGTTATTGGACAATGTACAGTTTCATCTAGGGTGTCCTACACACAACACAACTAGAAAACTCACAAATATATTGATAAATTTAATTTCAAATAAAATAATTAATTTTTGAACAATAACTTTCAAATAAAAATAATCACACTCTTTAAAACAATCATCAAGCCAAAAATTTCCTAACTAAACACCAATCAATTCAATGCTCATTGGTTATGGCGTAATGTCCCCTCAGTTTGCCCTTCACTTTGATTAGGTCTCAAGTTAAATGTGAGTTCTTGTGCTTTCTAGCTTGATTTAGTTATGTTCACCTCTTAGGTTAGATGTAATCTCCATGTCTTCAATCCTAATGTGTTAAGGTTAATCAAAAACAATCTTTCTTTGATTAACTATCAAGTTAGATGTGAGTTCCCGTGCTTTCTAGCATGATCTATTCACCCATTTCACTTCTTAGGTTGGGTGTGAATCCCTATTTTTTCCACCCTAATATGTTTAGGTTAATCAAATCAAATCATGCTTTGATTAGCTCTCAAGTTAGGTGCAACTTCATGTGCTCTCTCTGTTCACTCTAATCACTCTATTCACCTTGTAGGTCAGATGTGAGTCCTTAGGCTTTCTATCCATTAATGTTCAGGCTAAAATGTTTTAAAGGAATCAAATCAAACTAATAAAAACAAACAAACACAAAAACAAAAACAAAAATAAAAAACAATCAAGATTTTCAAAATAAATATCCACAATAAAAATCAAAATTAAAACTATAAAAATTAAAAGAAATCAAAATAAAAAATAGAAAAAATCAAAATAATCAAAACTAAGATATTCAAAATCACAACCATTAACGTAAATTCAAATTTTCAACAAAAATCTCAAAAATTTTCAAATATTAATACCCTTCATCGTCCTAAGGAAATGATCCTTATAGTACTCCAATTATTAGTTGGATAAAGTGTAATGCTCTACGTGGTCTCTTGAATCCAAATGTAATTAAGAATTCAAGGTTGTTCAAAAAGCAGAACAATTTTTCACATAACCAAATTTAACAAATAAATCCACAAAAAATAAAATGTTAAACATGATGCACAACAAATTCAGTTTGAATTTCTTTTGGTTCATTGGAAATTTGAGTACACCTCAAAAATGAAATGTTAAACATGTTGCACCAACATGATGAGAACTGGTCGATTGACCATATACCAATTGAGGGTTTTTTATGGAGATCAATCCTTTAAGTTAAGCATCTTCTCAACTTAATTTATCAGAAATCAAAAGAATTTTGTTCTATTCCATAGAAAGTTGTAGCATGCCCCACATTGCAACATCATGATGTGATCAAATTGGTTGATTTCAAATCAGTTAAAGCTGATTTTGGTTGTTAATCCCTTATCTTAGTAAACTTAAGACATGATAGATCATACATGACCCTTTTAGTGCAGTCCATCATAAGCTTTATTTGAACCTTCTTCATGTCTATTAGAAGTTGGAGTACACCTCATGTGGCACAAAGACATTGTTATTAGGTTGATTGAACTTGATACTATTGTCGATCCGTTGAGTTAGTAAATCTAGGTTGAGGTATGTCTTAGTCTCATTGAGTATACTCAACATACACCAGAAACGGTTCATTGAACATAGTTTGACCCTATTCAAACCCTCCACAAGCTTGGCTTTGGTCCATTGTGAGTTGGAGTATGCCCTATATGTCACCATCACAATCTATCTATTGATTTATTGTAGGCCAAGAAAGATTGGTCTTGTGGAGTAATCCATTAAGTTGATAATCTTGAGTTAAAGTAAATCTCTGAATGAACTTTTATTAATTCAAATTATCGCACCCAATTGAGATATTTTTTTCTTTCCTTCAAAGATTATTAGTTTTGTTTGATTTACATCCATCCCAAATGAAATAGACACCTTGACTTAGTAAAACTAGGATAGGGTTACGACTCTATAACCACTCCCTAGAGTTATTCATTGCCCAACTCTATGTCAAAATGTTGTACTAGAAGAAAGTGGACTAACTCACTAAGGTCGACAAGGCCAGCTGATGTCTATGGATTTATGTGTCCAATAATTTCAACACTTAAGACTTATAAATCTAGGATTAGTCAATGGGCACATTTCCAATTTGTATAGTCTATTGAAGGCCTACATAATACTCTTTTTTTTCTCTAGGTTTGTAAACTATTAATCAACATGAGGTTGGTCATACATTTTATGCTTTGACTAATTAAACCTAGAGTATAATCATTACCCTCTAGTGTAGTCATTGAACACCTTGAGACAAGGCAGTTGGATTTGTCTTGGCCTTAACCATTCCTTTCTACAGGTCTAGCTGATGATCCATTGAATGTTGAAGAATGCTCAATATGACACTATTACGATATGATTAGGTTCATTAATCTAGTCATAATTGTAACAGATGATATAAGTTATTGTTTTAGGTTAATAATTTTGAGTTAAGATAAATCCATTAACTTAGTTAAACTCTTTTGAAATTGAATGTACATCTTTCCTTTCTCAAGTTTGTCAGTTTTTTGACACACCGGCCACAACACAAACTGACACCTTGGATTTTAAATCTTGGATGGGTCCTAGTATAGCCATTGCACACTACTGAGTCAGAATCGCTAAGCCTATGTAGTGTGGACTAGAGATACAGACTGTCATTGGCTCTCCACTAGCAGGATTAAGCTCTGAAACACTCTCCACACTAAACATGATTCATTTATTAATACTATATTTCTGGGTATGTTAATACCTTTCCTTGACTATTTAAACAGTTTAAAATCTTTCTTAGTTTTTTAATTCATTCAAAACCTAAAGTAATAATTCAAGCTAATAAAATAAAATGAAATTAGATCAACAAAACACGAAAATTCTCCAACTTTTCAATTTGTTGACTGATCCCAATATTTTTTATCTGTAGGGATTTATGAAGTTGAAACCACTACTTGAAGCTTTTAATCCCCGGCAACGGCGCCAAAAACTTGATCCCGACTATTTATATGCAACAGTATAACAATGACTTTAATTATAGTTTTCACTTATATTTCATTACTTTGCAACAGGGCCAAAAACATGATCCTGAAGATAATAAGAATTTAACTTTTTTAATTTATATATATGTTGGGATACTATTGAAGTATACATATCGTCATCAAGTAATATTGGACTTTTAATTAAGACTTGAATATCGAACCCATGGGGAAAATACGCAATATGCACTTTTGAATAGCAACTTTCTATTCTAAAAATTCAATTACTTAAACTACAAATATTTTCGGAGTGTTAAAATTCAATTCTTTTTGGTATTTTTGATATTTTGAAAGAATATTAACAATTTAAAATAATAAGTTGAGTTTATGTAAAAGAAAAACACAAAATTTGATAAATATCATCCTCCTTATCATGAATCAGTAATAAGTATAGGAATTCTATTGTGGAAGTACACAATAGGAGCAATTATATTCTTTGCCCTTACTAGAGAAGCTATAAAGAATGTTAGCTAATTTAAAGTTTTAATAGTTCTGAAGACCAGCTAGGCATGGAAGATACTAGCTCTCACTCTAGAGTTCCCTTGATTCCCACCAACTTGGGGCTAACATCTTATATCAAAACCTAAAATAATAAACCAAGTTGGGGGCTTTAACTTGTCACTTTAAAGTCCTCTAACTCATACACCCTTCAATGATTATTTCCCTATTCATTTGCACTAAATCATATGAATTACATTCTCATTCATAAAACCTCATGTGATTTTTTCCAATTATTGACTAAGATAATACCAACCTTGTTCTTGCATGTCTCACAACAAATTTTAATATCTTGATAGGCCAAACCAAGAAGTAAACGAAGTTTATGGATTTAAATCATCACAACTTCTTCCAATAATAAAGATCAATACTCTCCATAAATTCCATCCAAACTCTAATTACTTATCATTTTAAGGAGAAAGATAAAGAAAACTACTCAGAATCTACAGAGAAAACAAAACCACACTTTAGCTTAAAAGTAAAAATCATTGTCAAACCAACAAGAAATCTTGCTTAAAACTAAAAAGTATTTTAAAACAAAAGATAAAAACTTATCTCAAATTCTCCACCAAACTCTTGCAGTTCCTTTGAATCTCTTTTCTTTTACAACACTCTTAACTCTCAAAATAAAACTAAAAACAAAAGAAAAATGTAAATTTTGTGATGTTTGAATCTCTTCACAAGTTTCTCCACGATCTTCTTCCCAGGACTCCAACACTCTCTCCTTCTTCAAGGACTCATTGTCAAGTGTAAAAACTCCCTTCTTTTATAAATCTCCAAGAGGTGTCTTGATAACTCTTCAAAATGTGTCCAAATTTGATGTATTGTCCAAAGGATGTCTCCTTTCACAAGTCTTTTAATAATATTTTTATTCCTAGTGGTCATAACCACCCTCTTTAGCCAATAGGTGCCTCAAATACCTCTTCAAAATTCAGCTAAATGAAGAAAATTGCCAAATAATTGTCTCTGACGCTTAAACGCGGGAACTCTAGTTCTTAGGCGCGGCCCCCAAACATAAAATGTTGCTTGTCCTCAAGTGACACTTCAAACTTTAAAAATAAAATAAGTATGATATGTATATGAGTTTCTTTAGGAGTTACTTAAATTTAGATTTAGAAATTTAGTAGTTCAATTTAGAAAAAATATTCAGTAAATGAGACCAACTTAAGGTTTAGAAATTTTTAATGTTAAGAAATATGAAATTATGAGTTCCTATCTAATTCAGAAATATTGTAGATTCTCCACATTTAGAATTTAGTTCTTTTATTATCTCTACTTAAAATTTTTTATTTTAAAAAATTTTACTTACTATATTATATCCCTAAGCTTAAGAGTTTCTTAAGTCTTATACTTTGAAAAGATCAAATGTGAAACCAATTTTTTATTAGGCATTAATCCTCAAGCTTCTCCTCCCTTACATTTTTTTCTTTCTTTTCTTTTTCTTTTTCTTTTCTTTTTCTTTTTCTTCTTCTTTTTTTTTCTTTTCCTTTTTTTTTTCTCATGCAAAGATTATTATATTTGGATAGGCCTTTAATGGTTTTCAATTCTACTTCTCCTTTCCTAAAGCAAAGTCTTGATATAAGTCTTTTACTTAAAAATATAATAATACTTTTGAAAATTATTTTAATAAAAAAAATTTTAGTATTAAAAATAAAAGTCTAAATTTCTAAATATTTCAAAAATACATTTTTTCTTACAAAAGATAGTTACACTATATTAAACATTTTCTACACTAAAAATTTTTAACTGAAAGTTTTCCTTAATTACTCAAATATTTAACTAAATTCTCTTACTTATTTCTAAAATCAAATTTTTTCCCTAATATAACATCATATACATGATCATTTTTTTTTTCAAATCAAATTCACTTGCAACACATTTGAGAACAATTAAAATTCAAGTTTTGAAAATATTTTTCATCCCCCCTAAACTTTAATTTTTAGCAAGATTAAAGAGTTTAGCATCAGATATATATAAGCATGAATGAAAGTTAAAAGAACGTGCTTACAAAAATTTTTATATCCTAATTATACAAGTATAAAATTAAAAACAAGAGTAAAATTAATTTTGATCAAAATTCTTTTTACTATTTTAATTTCAATTCAACATATAGAGATTTAATAGACTTCTAAGTAGTGGGTATAAACCTAAAAACAAACAAACACACTAACTTTTATTTCACAATCTCAGTAGAAAAACAAATACACAAATATGATAAAAGAAAAATACAGGGCAGTAGTATTTTGAATTTCAAGCTTAAGATCTAAAAAATTAGCAAGATTTTTAACTTTTCAAAAGACATAGAAGTAAGTTAAGTTCTAAACTAACTAAATCACAATACTAAACTCACAACAACAGTTACTGCCCTAAAATTTTAAAACAAACTACTAACTAACTCGCAATAACGTATAAACATATAAGTTCAAACCATATCACATAGTTCAATCAACACACAGATGCAATTGTAGCAAGCCCAGACCGCATAGTTCATATCATATTACAAACATAAAAATAAATCTCTCAGTTTACTCCTCATCCTCTGAATCACCGCTATCTCAAACATCTCCAGGCTCATAATCAGGATATCTAGGATATGGAGGAAATTGCACTCCTTGGTTACCCCTAATGAGGCTCTCCAAAGATGAGTGAAATTTCTCTTCATAACAACTCTCCTTCTATTATACCTATTAGTATGATCTATGAAATGCTCTAAATTTTGAACTTTATCAGTGGTAAAATTAATATTATCAATCATCCTCTATAATTATTGATCTTGGGTCTCAGTAGACTCACCTATAGAAGTAAAAGCACGTGAGGTAGATGGTCTATTTGTAGCAGCAGCAGACGTTTCTATCCCATAACTCCTTGAAAATCCTCCTCTCCAGCCAAAAATAGAATGTTTAGAATAAGTCTTCACATTCACCTTTATAAAAGGCTTTAGAGGCAACAGTACTTCCTTCCAGCTATCATATTTCACTCTAGCCTGTTCACATAAATAAAAGATCAAGGAAGCAAATCCCAGACTTGCAGTAGTAACGATAATGGCAGAACTGATGATAGTCTGATATATCAAAGCTCCAATGTTGATGTGCTTTCCTTTTTGTATACAATAATTTAGCGTCACTCTCTCTCTGTGATAACTTTACTGAGATGATTTGTAGGTAGCAGACGAGCATAAATAAAATAGTGACATGCCTTCGAAGGTGCACTTAACTTTGACGTGGGAAAATTGACTCGACTCTCATTAGTGATTTTCTAGAGTCCTCTTCCAACAGTCAAATTAGAAATAATCTCATCTAGCTCCGTCTTAGTCGGACTATAATTTGCATGGAAATATAAAGTATCTGGTGACAAACGGTAGAACAAATTGATTACCTCAGGTGAAAAAGGTACCAACTTTCCTCGAACCATTACTCTATCATCTTCAGCTTCAAGGAGGTTTGCATAGAACTCCCTAACAACAGATATAACTGCAAAAGCAGAAAAACAAAAGAATAATTCCCACTATCGGTGAATGATCAGATCTTCTACAGATCCACCTGGATTCTTAAAATAATGTTCCTGGATAAGCTTTCATGATTGCAACTCATCACTATTCTTATCTTGAGCCTTCAAACTCACAAATTTGCTCAAATCAAAAGGGCTCTTTTCTTTACTCCTCTTCATTCTTGGTGCCATTCTAAAATTTTATAAAATTCCAAAAATAAAAAAATCAATTCTAAACTACTAAACTAAACTTCCAAAAGCACAAACTACACTTTCTATACAATTTCCATAGATTTTTCCTCATTTTTCACCATAAATAGTGAATTTTTTAATTCTTCCAAATGTACTCAAAATACTTGGTGAAAATCCAAAATTTTTGCATAAAAGTAAAGCTCTTACCTTAAGAAATTTGAATCTAGCAAATTTTTCTCAATTCCACCAAGAAATCTCCACTTAATGGCTTGCCCTAGCTTCCAAAATTGCAATTTCGAGAGGTTGAAGGCAACGAGAGGTTGAAAAATGGCATTTTTCATGTTAAATTTTCACTTTTAACTGTTCACAAACAAATTTACGTGAACCGGTGCTTAAGCGCCGATAAGTAGCGGTTAGGCATTTGCCTCTCGGGTTACCTCACACTTAGACGCCAGTGCACAATTTTTGAGATTTTCAAATTTAAATAAAATAAACTATTTGCCTAAGTATACCACCCCTAAATGGTCTCATAACACTTAAATGACTATTTTCATCTCCTTTAACTCTCCTCTCTCTCAAAATTCTCTTTATAACTCAATTCAATTTGATGCTAAAAATGACACAAATTTTCATACAAACAAACGTTTATATTCATTCACAAACAATTACAACTACATATAACACATAATTCTCACTCCAAATAGTCTTGGACGAGAAAATTTTCAAAATACAAACACTTAACAAAATAACACAATTAACATATAAAATTTATAAACACTAAAAAGCAAACAATAACACGTAAACACAACGACTCCAAACAAACAAACTCAAACATAAAACTTACAAACTATGTTCTTTCATTAGTGTCTCCCGGGGCAATCAGAATATAAAGTTGATAAAATAGACGGTGGTGACGTGCTCTGATACTATCTTCTTTAATCCATTTTTGCTTAAGAAACATCTCCTTATCTGCTTCTTCTATAAAACTAGTATGGCTAAATTGCATTTTAAATTGCCATCTATGCTCAAGATGTGCATGAATCTTAGTTACCTTAGTCTCAAGTAAAGCCATGGTAAACTCAATTTTGTTGATCTTTTCCTAAATTCCTTCGATACTAACAGCTAAGAAACTGTTATACAACTCTTGTGCACTTTGACTAATGAATCTCTTCCTCATGGTCTCTTCCTTCCTCTTCAAATCTATCTCCCATGAAGACATCTTATCAAAATCTCCTTTTCTCTTAGACTTTTAGGGCTAAAAATGATCTAGGGTAAAATTCCTTCACAAAACCCTTCTATTTATAGGCTTAAATCCTTCTAATAACTCCTAGGCACGTCTTGGAACTGCCTTGGCACGTTTTTACAAACTAATTGGCGGTTAAACCTTCTAGAATCTATATTTTGCAATGGTTTTTAACTATCGTGATTAAGTGTCGAATATTGGCGCGTAAGCACCAGAGCACATTTTTGCAACAGTCAACTAAACATCCAAATTCTCATTCTAACATGTTTAGATCACTAAATAAAGTCTTAAAATCAACACTAACACATAATAGCTCAAAAATCCTACCCCAATTTATCTTAGTCACACACAAATGGCAATCAAAGCAAAACACAATGATAACTATGGGTTGCCTCCCACAAAGCGCTTGGTTTAACATCATCAGCCCGATGTAACCAGTGCTAATTTTGGTTGACCCGACAACTTTCTGTCATTAAATTTGTGTTGATCCCTTATAATATAAGGTTTCAGTCTTTGACCATTCACTTTAAACACTTTATCAGTCTTAGGATCTTTAATATCCATAGTTCCATATGGATAAACTTTCATCACAACAAATGAACCCATCCACATGGACTTAAGTTTGTCTGGAAATAATCTTAACCTTGCATTATGTAGCAAAACTTGTTGCCCTGGCTAAAAATTTTTAGTAAGAATCCTTTGATCGTGTCACTTCTTCATCTTTTCTTTATAAATATTAGCACATTCATAAGATTCATTTATTATCTCTTCAAGCTCATTTAATTACAATAATCTTTTCTCACCAGCATCATTCAAGTTATAATTGAACTCCTTAATTGACTAATATGCTTTATGCTCAAGTTCAACTGGTAGGTGATAAACTTTCCCAAATATTAGCCTATGTGGGGACATTCCTATAGGAGTTCTATATGTAGTCCTATAAACCCATAAAGCATAGTCAAGTTTGACTGACCAATCCATTTTTGTTGGATTCATAGATATTTCCATAATTTTTTTAATTTCTCAATTGGATAATTCAGCCAAACCACCTGTCTGAGGATGATAAGCAGTAGCAATCCTATGATTTATATGATATTTCTTTAATAACTTCTCCATTATGGAATTTCTGAAATGACTTCCCCCATCAGTTATGATAACTCGTGGCATCCCAAATCTACAAAATATGTTCATTTTCAAAAACTTTGTAACACTTTGAGCATCACATTGAGGTAAAACGAAAACTTCTATCCATTTTGATACATAGTTCACTGCTAATAGTATATATAAATTCCCAAAAGATGGTATAAATGGTCCCATGAAATCTAATCTTCAAACATCAAATATTTCAACTTCTAACATATAATTGAGGGGCCTCCTTTCTTCTAGAAATATTGCCTACACGTTGACATATATCACAAGTTTTGATATAAGCATTAACTTCTCTAAAAATCGTAGGCTAATAAAATCCAAATTATAAATTTTTGTATGTTATTTTATCAACACAAAAATGTTCCCTAAAATCAAAATTATGACATTTTTGGATAATTTCGTAAGTTTCTTCTAAGGGTACAGATCGTCGAATAATCAGATCCTTTCCTTGTTTATATAAAAATGGGCCATCCCAAAAATAAGTCTTAGCTTCAGAAATAAATTTCCTCTTTTGTTGGTATGTCATTTCATATGGTATAATATCAATAACAAGAAAGTTCACAATGTCGGCATACCACGGAACACACCACTCATTAATATTGAATAATTTTTCATCTGCAAAATGTTCATTAATTTCTTTTTCAAAATTAAGTGGTTTTTCTAATTCTAGCCTGGACAAATGATCAGCAATTTGATTTTCAATCCCCTTTCGATCTACTATTTTAAAATAATATTCTTATAAAAGAAGAATCCATCTTATAAGTCTAGGTTTAGCATCCTTCTTTTTCATTAGGTACTTAATACAAAATGATTTGTATGCATTACACAATGAGTTTCAATTAAATATGATTTAAATTTATCAAATACATATACTATTGCTAATAACTCTTTTTCAGTAGTTGTATAATTAATTTGAGTTTCATTAAGAGTTTTACTAGCATAGTAAATAACTTTGAAAATTTTAACATATCTTTGTCCTAAAACAACTCCAATAGCATAATCACTAGCATCATACATCAGTTCAAAAGGTTTTCCCCAATCTAGAGAAATTATAATAGGTGCAGTGATTATTTTTTCTTTTAATAACTCAAAAGCTTTTAGGCATTCCTCATAAAAATTGAAAATTTCTTCTTTTTCCAATAAATGGAATAAAGGCTTAGCAATTTTTTGAAAGCCTTTAATATATTGCCTGTAGATTCCAACATGTCCTAAAAAATTCCTAATTTCCTTTACATTTGTTGTATAAGGTAAATTAGCAATCACTTGGATTTTAGCAAGATCTACTTCCATACAATTTTTTGATATTTTATATCCTAATATAATTCCTCCTACTACCATAAATTGACATTTTTCCCAATTATGGACTAAATTTATTTCTTCACAATGTTTAAGAACTTTTTATAAATGTTATAAAAATAAGACAAAAGAAGTTCCAAACACTGAAAAATCATCCGTGAATACTTCAATCCCTTTTTTAATTAAATCACTGAAAATTGTCATCATACATTTTTAAATTGTAGTTGGGGCATTACATAAATCAAATGACATTCCTCTAAAAGCAAAAGTACCCTACGAACTGATAAAAGTTGTTTTCTCTTGATCCTCGAGAGTTATTTATATTTGGTGATAACGAGTATATCCATCAAGAAAGTAGAAGTATTTATGCCAGTTAGTCTATCTAACATTTGATCTAGAAAAGGTAGTGGAAAATGACCTTTCCTAGCGACAAGATTTAATTTTCTATAATCAATGCATATTTGCCACTCTGTAACTTGTTTAGTAGGTATTAATTCATTATGTTCATTCACAGTCACAGTTACTCCTTCTTTCTTAGAAACACAATGAATTGGACTAACCCATGAACTATCTGAAATAAAGTAGATAATTTCAGCATCTAACCACTTTCAAATTTCTTTCTTAACAACATCTTTCATAACATGATTCAATCTCCTTTGAGGATCAGCCCTGTGTTTACAATTCTCTTCCATATGAATTCTATGCATACAAATTGAAGGACTAATTCCATTAATATCAGTTATTGTCCATCCAAAGGCTTTCTTAAAATTTTTCAGAATTTTCATCAATCTTTCTTTTTCTTCCATTATTAACTTCGAGGAAATTATAACTGGTAAAGTAGTGGAATCTCTTAAGAAGGCATATTATAAATGGTCAAGAAGTAACTTCAACTCATTTTCTGGAGGTTTTTTTATTGATGGACAAAATGATTTATCTTTGTCTATCATGTCCAGAATTTCAAAACTTTCTCGAACATAGTTTGAATCTGTCTTAAAAAGGTCTTCATATTGATCTAATTACTCTTCTTACTCGTATTACAAATCTTTTACTTCAGATTTTTCTTCATAATTTGTTTTGAAATGACATTCACTCAGATATCTTATAACATCCATTCTATAGCATTCATCATCTTTACCTTTTGCAGGATACTTCATTGATCTTGAAATGTTGAAAGTAACAGTTTGATCATTGATGCACATTGTTAATTCCTCTTTCTACACAACTATCATTGCTCTTCTTGTGGCTAGAAAAGGTCTCCCCAAAATAATAGGTATCTCTTTATCTTCCTTCATATCTTGCAAAATAAAATCAACAGGAACGATAAGTTGATCCACTTTCACTAGAATATCCTCTAAAACTCCTTAAGGGTATTTTATTGAACGATCTGCTAACTACAGAGTTACAGTAGTAGGGGTTATTTCTCCTTATCCCAATTTTTTCAATATTAATAATGGCATAAGGATAATATTTGCACCTAAATCACATAAAGCTTTCCCATAAAATTTGTCTCCTATTGCACATAGAATTGTAAAGCTGCTAGGATCTTTAAGCTTTTCAGTAAGCTTATTTTGTACTATAGCACTGCACTCCTCACTAAGTGCAACAATCTCATTATCTTCAAATTTCTTTTCCTATTGAGAATATCCTTCATAAACTTTACTTAGCTTGACATTTGTTCTAAGGCTTCAGCAAATGGAATATTAATTGTAAGCTTCTTAAAAATTTCTAGAAATTTTGAAAATTGCTTATCCAACTTCTGCTGACAAGGTTTTGACCAAAGGAAAATATGTTGAGATTTTCATACAGATTTTTTACTATTTTTGATGATATTGCACTTTAAAGAAAGGTATTTTTGATGTTTTGTTGTAGGAATGATGAATTAGGGTAAATTTGGAGCAAACGATGCAAAAATGAGCGAATTTGGAGCGAAAAGGACCAAAATGTGAAGATTTGAACTAGCAAACAAAAGAGCAAATTTGGAGCGAAAAGGACCAAAATGTAATAAATTGAACTGGGGCACCGACGGTGAGATTTCTTGAGACTCCAGAATTAATTCACTAAGAAGGTCAACTGACAGCGCCCTCGAGGCCGCCGACGGTGAGATTGGCGGTTATGTTCAACCAGGCTTTAGATGAGTACAAATTTTGGAGGGGTGCTTAGGAAAATCTTGGGAAAGCTCATCCACAACTTTAAAAGAAGATTTTAGCCAAAAATTAAAGAGGTCCTGGATGTTAGAAAGGTCCTGAAGGTTGGAGAGGTTCATTAGTGTTTGGTAGAGAGTTTAAATTTAGAGGAATTTTTCAAGAGATTGTAAGAGTGGAGGGAAAGAGAGAGATTTTTTCCTCCTTGCCACTTCGAAGAGGAATTCTGCGTGCTGTAAAGAAAGGAAGAGATTCAGAGAAACTTTGAGGAGTTTTCTTGGGAAGAAATTAGAGATAAGTTTATTTATTGTTATAGTTTGTATGACTTTGATTTTATACATGAATTTTGAGTTTTGTTGTGTTTTTCCAATGAGATCTGAGTAGTTTTCTCTGTCTTTCTCCTTATCTTGAGATTAATGAAATGGTGAAGGCAAAAAATTTTTTTGAAATTGTGATGATCTTTTTATATCGATCTTAACTTACTTTCAATTCGGCCAATTGATTTGTTAAAATATGTTGAGTTTTACAACTAAAGTGAAGATTACATCCAAGATTCAGGGAGGTCAAAGCCCTTGGAAGTTGGGTGCAAATAAATAGAGAAATAATATTATCGGGCGTAGAATTGGAGATTTTAGAGTGACTTATTAAAATCCCCAATTTGGTCCTATCGTTTGGGTGTTGAAGTGTAGATATTAGCCCTCAGGTGAGAGGAACGCGAGAACTCCAAAGTGAGAGCTAGTATCCTCCCAGCCCAATTGTAGATTCAGCAAACAAGCGTAGGATTAGTCAATGTTCTTTATGACTGGACCAAAGGGTAAAGAATAGGTATGCTCCTATTTGGCACAATACAAATTGGACTGATTCACTTTATCCATTCATTATAATTTCTTGAAAAGGATAAGGATGTTTTCTTATATATTGAATATCACATTAGATCCTTCATTAGTGTAATTAGTTATTTAATAGTTATTAAAATTACACATTTATTTTGATTGCCTATTAGTGACAGATAAGCAAATTGAATTCCATTGTTGTGATTAAAATTCTACTTTTCTAAAATCTTAGCTTGCAGTTCTAATATTACTCCATGTGGGATCGATATCTAGGACTCCATTAGAGCCTTATATTACTTGAGTGATACGTATACTTGCGTTGATAAGTGTGACTTTACAATTATTGAATATTTTATACATTCATCTTTATCAAATCTATAACTGTTATTAAGTTTTGGTACAATTGCTGAGGAATTTAATCTCTTAGCAGCAGCATTAAATACTTATATTTTTAAGCATATATAAAGTCACGGTCAAGTTTTTGGCGTCGTTGTCGGGGAGTAAACAAAAATTACAATGAGAGTAACGAGCAAATTAGGAATATTAGAAAATTTTTACTTGAATTGCAACTTATTTTCATGTTTAGTTAACTATTTTACTGGTTCTGATTTCAAATTGTATGCGTAAATTTGGACCTGAAAATCTTATACCCAACAATTCGAAATTAGAACGCACTATTAGGAAAATTAGAAGATTGAGAAGAGAAGCTAGAAATTCTGATACAATGGAAAACAACATGCACAATCAAGGAACAGAAAATGAACGCCAACCTAGACCCCTACGAGATTATGCAAATCCTACAGCAGATGAAATTCCATGAACACCAACCTAGACCCCTACGAGATTATGCAAATCCTACAACAGATGAAATTCACTTAATCTAGACCCTTAAGAGATTATGCAAATCCTACAGCAGATGAAATTCACTTATCTATCCAAAATAGATGTAGCTGCTAATTCATTTGAGCTTAAACCTGCTATTATTCAAATGGTACAGAACAATCAATTTGGAGGTACACCAAATGAAGATCCTATGTTGTTAATTCTTTTGAGCTTAAACCTGTTATTATCCAAATGGTACAAAGCAATCAATTTGGAGGTACACCAAAATAAGATCCTAATTTACACCTTGCTAGTTTTTTAGAACTGTGTGACTTTTAAATATGACAGAGTTTCAAACGATATTGTTAGACTTAAACTTTTCCTTTTTTCATTAAGGGATAAGGCTAAGATGTGGTTAAATTTGTTAGCACCAGGATCTATTAGAACTTGGCGAGAACATTCACATAAATTTCTATCCAAATATTTCCCTCCATCCAAAACTGCTAAACTTAGAAATCACATAACATTGTTTGTCAAATTGATGGAGAGTCAATATACGAGGCTCGGGAGAGATTTAAAAAGCTTCTTAGGAAATGCCCTCATCATTCGTTACCAGATGGTTGATATTTCAATTTTGTATAATTGATTAGTGAGATCACTTAGATTCATTATAGATGATGCGGCTGGAGGTTCTTTAATCTCAAAACCTTTTGATGAGGCTTATTCATTAATAGAAGAGATGGCTACCAACACTTTTCAATGGCCTTCTGAAAGGGTAAATCCTAAAAGAGCAGCTAGTATCCATGATTTTGATGCAATATCTATGTTAGCTTTGCACTGCAATATCAAAGAAATTAGATCATTATGGGATGAATTATTCTCCAACACCTCTTATGATGGATTGGTGCAATATCAAAGAAATTAGATCATTATGGGATGAATTATTCTTCAACACCTCCTATGATGGGGAAAATTCATCTGGGCAATTTGTGGATGTTCAACCTTCATATGAGACCTTAAATGCTATTAACCCTTATTTGAACTATTATAACCCAGGTTGGAAGAATCATCCAAATTTTAATTGGAATAACACTTCTTCTACAAATCAACAATGGGCAAACAACCAAGTGAACTCATTAGGAAATTCATCCAACCAAGGAAATTTTAACTATGGACCTTCTTATCCTCCAGGATTTAACAACAACTCAAATTAAGGAGAAAAAATTGTCTATGGAAGAGCTGATATTAAACATGGGTCAACAATTGCAGAATCAAGGAAATCAATTGCAAAATCAAAGAAATCAATTACAAAATCAAGGAACTGCTATTAAGAATATTTAAAATCAATTAGGGCCTATCGCTACTGAGCTTAGTAACCGAACATTAGGAACTTTTCCTAGGACTGTAGAACCAAATCCTAAAGATCAAGTAAAAGAACAGATAAAAGCAAAACAATTAAGAAGTGGAAAAGAATTGAAGATAAGAGTATGAAAAGAATCAGAAACTGAAAAAGAGAAAGTGGATACTCAAAAAGAAAAGGATCATGAATACCCAGATTTAGAATATCCACTTACACCAATGAAAATTACTGTGGAGAAACCTCCACCACCGCTTTCTCAAAGATTGAAGCAACACAAACAGAATAAACAATTTTCTAACTTTTTAGAAATTCTTAAGAAGTTAACGGTAAATATTCCCTTCGTAGAAGCTTTAGAGCAAATGCCCAATTATTTGAAATTTATGAAAGATATTTTGAATAAGAAAAGGAAGTTCTCTAATAATGAAACTGTTGCACTTAGCGAAGAGTGTAGTGAAATTATTCAAAAAAAGCTTCCAGAAAAATTAAAAGATCATGGCAGCTTCACTATACCGTGTGCTATCGGTGAAAAATTTCATTGAAGAGCTTTATGAGATTTGGGAGCCAGCATTAATCTTATGCTTCTATCAATTTTCAAAAGATTAGGATTAGGAGAAGTCTCACCTACTTCAATAATTCTTCAGTTAGCAGATCAATCAGTCACATATCCTAAAGGAGTTATAGAAGATGTGTTAGTAAAAGTTGATAAATTTATCTTTCCTGTGGATTTCACTTTAGATATGGAGGAAGATAAAGAAATACCTATAATTTTAGGGAGAACATTTTTAGCTACTGGGATATGGAGGAAGATAAAGAGATACCTATCATTTTAGGGAGACCATTTTTAGCTACTGGAAAAGCTATGATAGATGTTCAAAAAAGAGAATTAACTAAGAGAGTTAACGATCAAGAAGTGCTTTTTAACATTGTGAAATCTATGAAATACCCTGTTGTTGAAAGAGATAATGAATGTTTTCGCGTGGAAATTAGTGAACATCTATTGAAGGAACATTTTAAAGAATAATTTAAAGAGAAAGAACAATTTGAAAAGAGTGATGAAGTTATTTTGGACGAATTAGAATATGAAGAATTAGATTATGTTCAGGAAAGATTTGAGATGCTGGATATTACAAAAAATGCTGATAATATAGTTTCGTCAAGTATAAAACCACCTGAACTTGAGTTGAAAGTATTGCCTAGCCACTTGAAGTATGTGTCGTCAATTATAAAATCACCTGAACTTGAGTTGAAAGTATTGCCTAGCCACTTGAAGTATGTGATCGATTATAAAACCACCTGAACTTGAGATGAATGTATTGCCTAACCACTTGAAGTATGTATTTTTAGGAGACTCATCTACATTACCTGTTATTATGAATTATAAAACAACCTGAACTTGAGTTGAAAACATTACCTAACCACTTGAAGTATGTGTTTTGAAAGATTTGAGATGTTGGATATTACAAAAAATGCTGATAAGAATCTAGTTCCATCAATTATAAAACCACCTGAACTTGAGTTGAAAATACAACTAACCTCTTGAAGTATGTGTTTCTGGGAGACTCATTTACATTACATGTTATTATATCTTCAGAATTAAATTATTTTCAAGAGCAAAGACTATTAGATACATTGAAAAGATATAAGAATGCTTTTGGTTGGACCTTAGCTGATATTAAGGGAATTAGTCATTTGATCTGTATGCACATAATTATAATAAATGAACAATATAAACCAAGAGTTGATCCACAAAGGAGATTAAATCTAATGAAGAAAGAATTAATTAAGAAGGAAATTTAGAAATGGTTAGACACTCGAATTATATATCCTATTTCAGATAGTGTGTGGGCAAGTCCAATTCATTGTGTTCCTAAAAAAGGAGGAGTGAGCGTTGAGACAAAAGAAGATAATGAATTAATACCTATCAGAGAAGTTACTGGTGGCGTATTTGCATTGATTATAGAAAGTTAAACACTGCCACTGGGAAAGATCACTTTCCATACCCTTTTTAGATCAAGTAGTAGATAGACTTGGTGGGCACAAATATTTTTGTTTCTTAGATGGATATATAGGTTACCATCAAATTTCTATTGCTCGTGAGGATCAAGAAAAGACAACATTTACTAGACCTTTTTGGAACTTTTGCTTTTCGAAGAATGCCTTTTGGATTATGTAATGCACCTGCAACATTCCAGAGATGTATGATGTATATATTTAGTAAATTATCTGATGATGGATTAGAAGTATTTATAGATGATTTCTCTGTATTTGGAACATCATTTGATGCATGCTTAAATTATCTTGAAAAAGTTATAGAGTTATGCGAAAGAACTAATTTGGTTCCAAGTTGGGAGAAATGTCAATTTATGGTTGCAGGAGGAATTGTGTTAGGGCATAAAATTTCGAAAGATTGTATGGAAGCAAACCCTGCAAAAATTCAAGTTATATCCAAACTAACACCTCCTACTAATGTAAGAGAGGTTATGAGTTTTCTTGGACATGTTGGTTTTTAACTGTGAGTTTTATTAAAGATTTTTAAAAAATTATCAAATCTCTATGCCAACTTTTAGAAAATGACAAGAAATTTGAATTTACTAAAAGCTGTTTAAATGCCTTTGAGTTATTAAAGGAAAAATTAATCACAACCCCTATTATAGTTTCACCTAACTGGGAGAAACCATTTGAATTGATGTGTGATGCTAGTGATTATGCTATTGGAGCAGTTTAAAACTCTTAATGATGTGCAAATTATTTATACTGTTACTGAAAAAGATTTACTGTCCATTGTGTATGCTTTGGAAAAATTTAGATCTTATTTAATTGGAGCTAAATGTGTTGTGCACACTNAGGTATGGGCATGTGTCTTTGATTTAACCTCTTCATTATCTCTTCCAAGGATTTTAAAATTTTTACCCTTGAGATAAATATCAGGGTTAACCATGGGTTAATGGCTAGCTTGGGACTCAACCCTAGAGTCTAAGATGAGTCATGGCAAGGCTCATTTGATCATACCAAGCTCAATTGGTTTGGGTTTGGTTGAGTCATGGCAAGGCTCATTTGATCATACCAAGCTCAATTGGTTTGGGTTTGGTCATAGTTGGGTGCATATGGCCAAATCTTGTGTTTGGGCTAGGTTAGGCATGCCAATTTGCCCAATTAAATATGTTATTTTGTGTAGGCGATCATGAGGAACGACTTTCATGAAGGGTGAAAGTCATTTTCAGGTCAATTGGTTAATCAATTTGGTGGATTTTTTTATTTTATGACCCGTTTTAAGCATATTGGGCTATGTTTGGGTCAAACTTGGGCTAGCTTTGGACTAAGCTCAAATTAATTGCTTTGGTTGGTGTAAAATATCATGATGAACAACTTTCATGAAGGATGAAAGTTATTTTGAAGTTGATTTGGTGGTCAATTTGGGTGGGTTTTAATGGATTTGGGTTTAGACTTAAGTTAAGCATGTAGGGCTAAACTTGGGTC
>JXCR01144415.1:191614-231059 GCA_002079205.1 Phalaenopsis hybrid cultivar
ATCCATTTTCTAGGCTCTGAATATGTCCTTCCAGATAGCAATCCTGCCTTGCCTCTGATTTGGAGGTCAGACACACAATCAAGTACCTCCTGTTGTTCTGTGGGAGAAAAGACCTCCGTATATAATTCTAGTCCCTCTAGAATATTGACATATTCTCCATCAACTATCTCGAAATGTTCAAAAACATTACATTTAACATTATGAATCCTTGCAAGTTCAACATTGCTTGGATATGTTGGATAGTGTATTTCATCATTTAATCGATTATCAATGATCGGCTGCCATGCTAGTGGTGGTATTGCTNCACTTAGCAAATTTTAGCTTTAATTTGGGCTTGTAGCGTTTTAAAGGTGTTCAATTTCTAGTTACATTCATTTTTCTAATCCTCATTTAATTAAATTTGATTTAGGTTAGGTCACTACTAAGCGTTAAGATCCTGGTAGATGTCTTAATAATTTTTAAAAGAAATTGAATTTTAAGTGATGATGATTTATTATCAANGACATGACGGGAGGTGTAGATGTGGTTTGTATGGGGGTCGAGGTAGCGATGTCCCTTTTGTGATGTGGCATACCCGAGAATACGGTTGCAAACGAGCTGAGCCTGACCGAGCTCAGGCTTGACTTGTGTTCGACTCATTCAAAATTGGCTCATGTTTGAAATTGGCTTATGTTTGAAGCAGCTTGTGAACAATGTGTTCGTGTTTGGCTCGAAATTGGCTCATTAGAATATAAAATGATTATGATAATTAATTTTTTTAAAAAAATTAAAATAATATAATTTTTAAAAAACTATTTGTATTAAAATTAATTAATTATAATTTATAATTTAATTTTATGAATATTTATCATGTATATATATACATTTATTTATTTATTTATTTTTGAGCCAATTCAAGCCGAACACGAGCAAACAAACTTTGGTTCGTGTTCGGCTCATTAGGCTTAATGAACGAGTCGAACACGAGATGCTTAACGAGTCAAACACGAGCTGTTCGCGAACAACGAGCCAAATTGATAGCCCCAATCGGGGGAGTGGAGAGAGTTTTTGTTTGTTGATGGTCTAAGCCACGAGTAGCATAGACAACCGAAAGGTGGTTGAAGGATGGTTGGGGAAGCTAAATTAGTTCGTAGGGTGAGATTAGATTTGTTGCAGTGGAAGGGAGTTGATTAATTATGTAGCAGGCTGTAAGGAGGGTTTCGACCCATAGATGAGGTGGACGGGAGGTTGTTGTTATGAGGGAGCTAACTATTTCAATGTGGTGACGGTGTTTACGCTCGACAACACCATTTTGTTCAGGAATGTAGGAGCATATCTATTGATGTACGATCCCAAATTTTTTATGTTAGTTTGTAGAGTGTTATTGAGGTAGTCTCCACTACCATAAGTGTGAAGAGTTTTAATTTTAAAGGGAATTGATTTTCAATCATAGCTTGGAATTCAAGAAATTTATTTGTTGTTTCATTTTTATTATGGAGTAGATAGATCCAAGTGTAGCGAGTATAGTTATCAATAAATACCAAGTAGTATTTATAAGCTTGTAAAGATAATGTTGTGGAAGGTCCCATTCATCTGTATGAATAAGCTGCAAGGTAAAAGAAGACATCGTAGGGGATACAAAAAAAGAAAGTTTGTGACTCTTAGCTGTTTTGCAGGAATTACAATGTAATTTTTAAGGAGGTGACGGGGCAGAGTTCACGAATGCAAGGTCCTTTAAGGATGGTACAGTTGGTTGTTAGGTCGATGATGTGATAGCCATTAGAAGTGAAAGTAATAGAGCAAGAATTTTCTTGAGTTAGTTTATGAACATATAGTAGGTTGTAAGCTGAATTTGGAATGTGGTGGAGTGAAGATAAGTGAAGCTTACTCAGTGGGGTGGGCAGGATTCCTTGTCTGATTTGTGCAATGGAAAGCTGGTCGTTATTTCCGACTGTGATTGTATTGTATCCATGATATTATTGAGCATTTTTAAGTTGATTTTGAGCTGCGGTGAGGTGCTCGATGGCACCGTTATCGAGGTACCATTTGCCATCATTTGATGTAGAGCTGGAGTTTGACGTAATTAGTATGATTGAAGTTTAGTAGGATTTTTCATGGTAAAACCAACACTTGAATTTCATGTGTGCTTTTTTGCGGCATATTTGGCATATAAGAAGTACTTCATTGGAGCGAGTGGAGGTGGAATAACCTTGTTTGAAATGAGCGGATGAGTCATTACTCTTTAGTGTGTAAGAGGAGTTCTGGTTTCTTCCTTTGCCTCAGTTAGCAGTGAGGGTTGTAAAGGAGAGGGATTCATTGGCATTTTTTATTGCGAGGTTGATCTCCTAGTTGCATAGCAGTGTGTAGAGGTCATTGATGGAGATTGATTGAAGTTTGGTGCGAATGGCAGTTTTGAAGGCATGATTGGTGGAGGGTAAGCTCTTGAGTGTATTGTGTTTGATGTCTTTTGGGTTGATAGGAGCTCCGACGGCTGATAAATTGTCAACCTTGCCTTTGATTTATGACAAGTGTTTGGTCTTAGTTTTGTTCAACATGCTTAGATTATGAAGTTCATTCTTCAATTGAATGATGCTTAAACGATTTGATGATTGAAGTCCTTGCTTGATTGTTGGCCAAATGTCCTGAGAGGTGTCCAACTGTAGTGCATATGGTAGGATGGATGTTGAGATAATGGAGAAGAGAGCAGTGGCCAGGTTCTGATCTATCATCATCCATTTTGTGAAGTCGGGGTTGAGGTGGGAAATTCCAGTGTTTTTAGGTACATATTTTGTCGAACATGGGCAGAATCCATCAAGAAAGCTGTCATACCCGTTTATTCTAATAGCTTGGGAACTTAAGCCTTCCAGGTTGGATGATTGTCGAAGGTAAGTTGAGTAGAAACAAGATTGTGGATGTTTCTTAGATGAACTTCAGCTGAGTGGGTATTGGATTGTCGCTCGGTATGATCATTTGTTATTTGATGGTAGATTACTAGAGGAGGCACTGGAGGAAGAGGAGTCCATGCTGAAGAGAAAGAGGATGGTGTAGTGAGGCTATAATGACTCTGATACCATGTGAAATATCTGAGTTACTATGAAAATAATGAAGAAGAAGAAGAAGGAGAATTATATCTTTTCACTGAAAAGACACTTTGTTGTCAGTACAGTAAAGAAATATAAAAAAAGGGAGTGAGCTGTAGGTTGGTTAGAAAATGAGTGGACAGGATTGAGCTGTTGTAGTTTGATGGTCTGGATTATCCGAGGTGTGATCCTTGGGCAGTGTAGTGGAGTAGGAACTTTTGGCAGGTGCGGTAACAAAAACCACGTTGTTGCTCTTAGCAGTGTACTACACACAACCTGTGTTTATTTTGGCTAGCATTGTGACGCCAAGTTTGCAGCCCAAAAGTCAAGCTTGGTGTGCAACCCCACGGTTCTAGATTTAGATTGCTTTGGCCCAACATTGCCACTATTGATAGAGCCGCGACTCTGCAATTTTTGTTGAAGGCAACAGAGGTAGTCTTTGGTGCTGATGTATCAAGGTAGCGGTGAGTTTCACAGCTTGATTTTTTGGGTCGTGTAATTGATGCACCACCTTATTTACAGTACAACAAATACCGTGCATTTATCGATCAATTAGTTTTAAATTTCCCCGGTGAAGTCTCATAATTTTTGTAGATTAAGTGGACTTGGGGGTTTCTACTTCAGGTCAGCGACGAACGTCACTTTGACTATGATATTCTGGTCTCCCTCTAACATTCTTAGGTCAGAGACAATGAGTACAAAAATGATCATAGAAGTTGAAAATTTGAGAAAAAATTCAGTTGAAATATTTTTATATAAATTATATAATAATAAAATTAAAATTTATCGAAATGAGTTTGAGATAAAGGAATATGTTAATTTTAAGGTAAATAAAATTGTTTTTAAGTTCAAATTCATAAAAATTGTACCCGGATATTTTAATATAAGTAATATTCTAAGGAATGTGCGAAGTATTATAATTATGAATTATTCGGACTCGTTGCGTAGCAAAGTAGACCTCTTCCTTAATTCTCATTCCGCTTTCCGAATTTGGATTGTCTAATGAAATCACTTTTTCAGCTACAGGAACTGCTACACTTGTGTGATCAACTGTAAAATCTAATAATAAAAGCTTGTTATTTCCTCTAAAATGTAATTAAATTCCTTTTCATGTACTTTAAAATTTTCTCTTAGATTTTTTTTTCTGATTTTTTAGTAAAAATTTTCTTATTTTTCTTTCAATTTCAATTGGCTTGAATTATAGTTTAAATTCTATAAATGAATTTTATAATCCATTTTAATTGGAATTCTAAATTTTATGCACTTTGGTAATATTATTTTTGTTGATAATATGGCTATAAATTATGAAATAAATTTTGATTTTTTTTTTCTCTTTCATCCTCTCACACTTCAACCTCCTCTCTCATCACGAAACGTAAGCCCTACCCTAATAATTTATTTTCTGCTTTGACTAATAATTTCTCTACCGCTCTGTTTCTCTCTCATAACTTTTTAAGCTTACAGCCAAAGCAATACAAGAGACCCACTATCGCTCAATCTTACATGAGAAAAAACTTTCTTTTTTTGGGCATTTGTTTGTTGGTGTCGGTAGTAGCGATTATTGTATGCGGACATTTGACGTAAATTTATTTCCGGTGTTCAATATAGGCCACTGATTTATTTTTTTTGTCATTAGAGTGAGACTCACTCGAATTTTTTTGACGGCACCAAACAAAACTTTACGTCAGTCAGCATTTACTTAAATACTACCCAACTTTTATGTATTTATATATCTAACATCTAAATTTATTTTTTTATATATAAACTAAAGTTTAAGTGCTAGATATGTAAATATATAGAAATTAATTGGTATGTATGTATATATTCCATCTTTTTGCCATCATACACTGGAAAATACCATCAAATTTGCATATCAAATTATTCTAAAAAATATAATTTCAATGATGCAAGCTAGAAAATTCACGATAGTAAAGTGATAGTCTAACGTATTAGCAATACACATTCGACACACACATGGATAAAAGAATATTCACATGTTCTACATGAAAAAATTCTAGAAAAAATCATGAGACTTGACCCAAAATAATCCACCATAAAATTAAAAATATAAATGTCTACTCTTCTCCAACATCAGGGAAGATGGATCAGAAAAGCTAACGGTCATAAATTTATAATTTTGGTTCGGTTAAAACAACTACAATTGGGCCACAAGAGTTATAGTTGATGACTACAATAGTAGTGGTTTGCTACAAAATATGTAGTTAGTTGAGACAATTGCTGGTGGGGGTCAATGGTGACCTTTGGTGGCCGGTGATGAATTCCGAAGGAGTTATGCTTTAATAGTTAACTCACCCTTTTGTAGATAACGATCATTATTTTAGAATTTTTGTTCGGTTAAATCAACTATAATTGCGCCAAAAGAATTATAGTTGGTGACTACAATAGTAGTGGTTTGCTACGGAGGTTGTAGTTGGTTGTGGCAATTGCTGGTGGTGGCCGATGGCTACCTTTGGTGGCTAACAACGAACCTTTGGTCGTTGGTGATGAATTCCAGAGTTTAACTTTAATAGTAACTCAAAGTTTATTTTGTTGTTGTCTTTATAAGTATGATTGGCGCAAAGTGAGAACTAAATACCATCAAATTTGCATATCAAATTATTCTAAGAAATATAACCACAATGATGCAAGCTAGAAAATTCACCGCAGTAAAGTGATAGTCTAATGTATTAGCAATGCACATTCGACACACACATAAATAAAATAATATTCATGGGGAAGAGATACTAGAATGTTCTACATGGAAAAATTCTGGAAAAAATCATGAGACTTGGCTCAAAATAATCCACCACAAAATTAATAATATAAATGTCTACTCTTCTCCTACATCAGGGAAGATGGATCACAAAAGCTAACGATCATAAAATTAAAATTTTGGTTTGGTTAAAAAAATTGCAATTGCACCACAAGAATTATAGTTGATGACTACAATAGTAGTGGTTTGCTACAAAAGCTGTAGTTAGTTGTGGCAATTGTTGGTGGGGGTCAATGGTGACCTTTGGTGGCCGGTGATGAATTCAGAAGGAGTTATGATTTAATAGTTAACTCAGCCTTTTGTAGATAACACTCATTATTTTAGAATTTTTGTTCAGTTAAAACAACTATAATTGCGCCACAAGAATTATAGTTGGTGATTACAATAGTAGTGGTTTGCTACAGAGGTTTTAGTTGGTTGTGGCATTTGCTGGTGGTGGCCAATGGCTACCTTTGGTGGCCAACAACGAACCTTTGGTCGTTNATGCATATCAAATTATTCTAAAAAATATAATTTCAATGATGCAAGCTAGAAAATTCACGACAGTAAAGTGATAGTCTAATGTATTAGCAATACACATTCGACACACACATAGATAAAATAATATTCACATGTTCTACATGGAAAAATTCTGGAAAAAATCATGAGACTTGGCCCAAAACAATTCACCACAAAATTAATAATATAAAAGTCTACTCTTCTCCTACATCAGGGAAGATGGATCACAAAAGCTAACGATCATAAATTTAACATTTTGGTTTGGTTAAAACAACTGCAATTGCACCACAAGAACTATAGTTGATGACTACAATAGTAGTGGTTTGCTACAAAAGCTGTAGTTAGTTGTGACAATTGCTTGTGGGGGTCAATGGTGACCTTTGGTGCCGGTGATGAATTTAGGAGTTATGATTTAATAGTTAACTCACCCTTTTGTAAATAACACTCATTATTTTAGAATTTTTGTCGGTTAAAACAACTATAATTGCGCCACAAGAATTATAGTTGGTGACTACAATAGTAGTGGTTTGCTACGGAGTTTGTAGTTGGTTGTGGCATTTGCTGGTGGTGGCCAATGGCTACCTTTGGTGGCCAACAACGAACCTTTGGTTGTTGGTGATGAATTCCAAAGTTAAGCTTTAATGGTTAACTCACCCTTACACAACCACCACCCCCTGCACCACCTGACCCCCTTTTAAGTAAAGAAGAGCATTTTACTAAATTAGATCAATCTTCCAAAATACTCCATCAGACAATTCACATTAATTTTGTTGATCACTACTAGTTTTTTTTTAATACCTATATGTCTTAATGACCTCAAAATTTGATAATCTTGGGCTCATTAGAGTCATCTCATCAAGCGGCTTGATTAAACTAGAAGTATGCAAAATTTTGTGATTGTTTACCTTTCCAATCAATGCACTAAAGCCTTTGACTAGACTAGTGTTTGATATAGACTTATTTGGACTTGGATTGGATCACTTTCAGTATCATGTTATTCTTATTGAGATGCTCAATTTCACTATAAATTTTTTGAAGTTAGGAATTGGATGATCAGTTTAAATTTGGAATATTTCTAGCTCAAAGTGCATAAAGATTCATGTCTAAGGATATAAATTTCTTGATGACACACCACACAATAACATTACTTTGAAATGAGTAAAATATATCAACAAAAATTAATAAAAACTTTATTTCCTTCATTTCAAATTAAACTTAACAGATTTACGACATATTGTTGAATCATGATTTGTCTGTGAATCACATCCTAAGGGTTAGAGTGTAAGAAGAAAAGTAATAAAGAGACATAAAAATATAAAGAGTAAAATATTTTATTTATTAGCCGATTCTCATAAGATAAACTCCCTATTGGTAGAAGAGATGGTAAGCTATGCAATGTTACATTTATGTCCTCACTTTAATAGGGTCGTTAGAAGATATTTTATTTATTTTACATAGCGGGTCTATTGATTGACTGCCCTCTGATCGGGTCGGTTGGACCCGCATGAATTCGACTTATTAAAGTCAGTTCTATCAACTTGAGTAAATTAGCACAACCGGCCAGCTAGATTCTATTAGATTTGGGTCAGTAAGGCTGGTTGGGTGGATAGACTTTGGTGAAAAGTTTATTTGGTCTAACTAATGACCCTTGATCCATAGATGAGAAACTCCTGTTGATATAAAGAAACTGGGCTATTGAGCAGATGGTGGATCATTATAACTCAATAGACAGCTAATTTTTTTTAAGGAGAGGTCATCAGTTTTTTTGCATTGCCAATTCTTGCTCACCGATGAAGAACCTCGAGGGCATCTATGGGTGTTGACCTCACTTTTGTGAGGATCTTAAAATAATATCCTTAGACCAGACATGTCTTGAGTAACGCTCTGGCTTAGGATTCTCAGACAATTCATAAAGACCTAAGAATGATCATCATGATCATTAAGGCAAAGAGACTACCAACATTAACTCCTTTCAACTTATCTAGGCTCCCCAAAATACTAAAAACTAAATTAACTCCCAAAATACCCCTTTTGGGCTTCAACCATGATGACACCTTAAAATGATCAGATCACCAATGACAAACCCTAATTTGTTGGGTCAACAAAAATTATTTTTCTTATACTTATTTTTAAATTAATTAAAAACACTGAAATTTGTTTATAATTAATTAAATATTAATCACCATAACATGAAATTAAGAAAGTTTATTCTACATGTCTTTAGGGGCCTCCTCTAATTTTTCAAATGTCAGAGAGCATTTTATGATAAAAAGCTCTATTTTCTTAAGACTCTTGGCATTATTTTAATATAATAATAATAAAGAATCTAACTAATAAATTGCAATACTAGTCTGGTGGGTTAACTCTGGTTAGTGGAACTTAGGAAAAATAAAATATTTTTTAAAAAAAGTTTAAAGTATATTTTTCCCACTTTAAGATTAAGAAAATACAAAAAAATTAGAAAAATACAAAGAAAATAAAAAAAAAATCATCAAAACATCCCAAAATGAAGGAAATGATTTTGAATTGTTCTTGAAAAAAAATTGAAAGCTAGAGAAATCATTTTTAATATCAAAATGTACTTTCCAAGTAATTAAAAATTTTGCTTAAAATAATTATGCAAAGTAAAATAAAGGTCAGAAAATTATTAAAATTGGTTTGGACGATTCCTTGAGACTAGAGGAGTCTACAAAAAAGAAAATTGAGGTCAAAATAAAAAGGTCATTTTGAGCTATTTTTTAATTTAAAAATAATTAAAAATAACTAAAAAATCATAAAAGCACAAATTTACCTCAAAATGTCACAAATTCTTTCCTTATAATTGAAAACTACTTTAAATAATGCTAAAAAATTTTAAAGATGTAAAAATGTATTTTTAATATTTATATGAATTATTTCACATTTTTGTGTAAAATAATTATAAAAAATATAACAAATATCAGAAAAATAAGAAAAAGCAAATTTCATTGAGTTCCTTGAGGTCAGAGAGATTTGTGAAAAATATAAAAGTTAATTTTTGAAATAACAAATATATTTTCAATTATTTAATTATTAAAATCAGCTATAAAATTATTAATTATAAAATATAATTCAAAATTTCACAAAAATTATTCCTAAGGGTCCTCTAACATAGTTGAACCTTCAAAAATATTTTGGTTAACTAAATGAGTTATTATTTAAAATACCTATTTTGACTTAGAAATAAATATTAAAAATTAAATAAAATTCAGAAAAGCAAAAGCTCTCCTCTGATGTGAGATTTAACCCATAAGTAAGGCAACAACCAAATCTCAAATCATTTGGAATTAAATTTAAGAGATTATGAAGTAAGGAACACTAGCGGTATCNTAATATCTATATGTCTTAATGACCTCAGAATTTGATAATCTTGGGCTCGTTAGAGTCATCTCATCAAGCCGCTTGATTAAACTAGAAGTATGCAAAATTTTGTGATTATTAACCTTTCCAATTAATGCACTAAAGCCTTCAACTAGACTAGTATTTGATATATGCTTATTTGGACTTGGATTGGATCACTTTCAGTATCATGTTATTTTTATTGAGATGCTCAATTTCACTATAAATTTTTTGAAGTTAGGGCTTGGATGATCAGTTTAAATTTGGAATATTTCTAGCTCAAAGTGCATCAAGATTCATGTCTAAGGATATAAATTTCTTGATGACACACGACACAATAACATTACATTGAAATGAGTAAATTATAACAATAAAAATTAATTAAAACTTTATTTCCTTCATTTCAAAGTAAACTTAACAAATTTACAGCATATTGTTGAATCATGATTTATCTTTGAATCAGATCCTAAGGGTTAGAGTGTAAGAAAGGAAAGTAATAAAGAGACATAAAAAGAAATAAATAGTAAAATATTTTATTTATTAGCCCATTCTCATAAGATAAACTCCCTATTGTAGAAGAGATGGTAAACTATGCAATGTTACATTTATGTCCTCACTTTAATATGGTCGTTAGAGGATATTTTATTTATTTTACGTAGCGGGTCTATTGATTGATTGCCCTCTGATCGGGTCGGTTGGACCAGCATGAATTCGACTTGATAAAGTTAATTCTATCAACTTGAGTAAATTGGCACAACCGGCCGGCTAGATTCTATTAGCTTTGGGTCAATAAGGCTGGTTGGGTGGATAGACTTTGGTGAACAGTTTTTTTGATCTAACTACCGACCCTTGATCCATAGATGAGACACTCCTATTGATATAAAAAAACTGGGCTATTGAGCAGATGGTGGATCATTATAACTCAATAGATAGATAATTTTTTAAAGGAGAGGTCATCAATTTTTTTGCATTGCGAGTTCTTGTTCGTTGATGAAGAACCTCAGAGGCATCTATGGGTGTTGACCTCACTTTTATGAGGTTCTTAAAATAATATCCTTAGACCAGACATGTCTTCAGTAACGCTCTGGCTTAGGATTCTCAGACAATTCATAAAGACCTAAGAATGATCATCATGATCATTAAGGCAAAGGTACTACCAACTTTAACTCCTTTAAACTTATCCAGGCTCTCCAAAATACTAAAAACTAAATTAATTCATAAAAAAACCCTTCTGGGCTTCAACCATGATGACACCTTAAAATGATCAGATAAACAATGACAAACCCTAATTTGTTAGGTCAACAAAAATTATTTTTCTTATACATATTTTAAAATTAATTAAAAATATCAAAATTTGCTTATAATTAATTAAATATTAATCACCATAACATGAAATTAAGAAAGTTTATTCTACATGTCTTTAGGGGCCTCCTCTAATTTTTCCAATGTTAGAGGGCATTCTATGATAAAAAGCTCTATTTTTTTAAGACTCTTGGCATTATTTTGATAAAATAATAATAAAAAATCTGACTAATAAATTGCAATACTGGTCTGGTGGGTTAACTCTGGTTAGTGCAACTTAGGAAAAATAAAAATATTTTTTTAAAAAAGTTTAAAGTATATTTTTCCCACTTTAAGATGAAGAAAATACAAAAAATTAGAAAAATACAAAGAAAATAAAAAAAATCATCAAAACATCCCAAAATGAAGGAAATGATTTTGTGTTGTTCTTGCAAAAAATTGAAAGCTAGAGAAATCATTTTTAATATCAAAATGTATTTTCCAAGTAATTAAAAATTTTGCTTAAAATAATTATGCAAAATAAAATAAAGGTCAGAAAATTATTAAAATTGGTTTGGATGATTCCTTGAGACTATAGGAGTCTACGAAAAAGAAAATTGAGGTCAAAACAAAAAAGGTCATTTTGAGCTATTTTTCAATTTAAAAATAATTTAAAATAACTTAAAAATCATAAAAGCACAAATTTACCTCAAAATGTCACAAATTCTTTCCTAATAATTGAAAATTACTTTAAAATATGCTAAAAATTTTTAAAGATGTAAAAATGTATTTTTAATATTTATATGAATTATTTCACATTTTTTAGTAAAATAATTATAAAAAATATAACAAATATCTGAAAAATAAGAAAAACAATTTTCTCTAAGTTCCTTTAGGTCAGAGAGATTTGTGAAAAATATATAAGTTAATTTGTGAAATAAAACTATATTTTCTAATTCTTTAGTTATTAAAATCATCTAGAAAATTATTAATTATAAAATATAATTCAAAATTTTACAAAAATTATTCTTAAGGGTCCTCTAACATAGATGAACCTTCTAAAATTTTCTTAAGGGCAACGAAAATATTTTTGTTAACTAAATGAGTTATTATTTAAAATACCTATTTTGACTTAGAAATAAATATTAAAAATTAAATAAAATTCAAAAAAGCACAAGCTCTCCTCTGATGTGAGGGTTAACCCATAAGCATGGCAACAACCAAATCTCAAATCATTTGGAATTAAATTTAAGAGATTATGAAGTAAGGAACACTAGGGGTAACATGATAATTTTAGAATGTTGAACTCTATTCTAGATTTATGTCAAATCAGGGGGGGGGAGTAAGTAATAGTTGTGATNCAGGGGGGGGGGAGTAAGTAATAGTTGTGATTATTAATACCTCATGGTTGATTGAAATCTAAGGGTAAAAAAAGGTAGAAACCAATTTACACCACTTAATTGCAATTTCCTAAATTGTAGCAGTAGGTGGGAAGTTGATTAAATTGAATGGTTTTAATGTAACGGGCTTTTGATAGGAAGACATTTACTCACTAATTGAAAGTCCCTTATTTGTAATTAAGTCATGATTTGATATTTGAATAAGGATTAAATACCTTGCTTCTTAATATTTTAAAATTTATAAGTTTGTCCATAAAGGACTTAAGGGATTGGTAAGTGAACTATGTTTGATCCAATATGACTAAATGAGGATTATAAAGGTGAATGCAATCAATTATAAACATCTTTAAAACACTATCAGCTCAAACCTGATCAAAAGGGTAAGAGATTATTTAATAAATTTGTTTATCCCTAAGGGTACTTGATGCATTCCTAGTGTGTGTTGTTTTTCTACGTGTTTTATGTCAATTTAATTCCCTGGAGATGACCTCAAAAACTTGACCCGACCCGAAGTTACGCAGTAATTTAGCTTTCAAAAATATGAAAAAAAACTTGACCCAATTCATATTAAGTATTTAATGTGCAAAATTTAAATGTTATATAAAATATATAATTAGTTCACACACTATGGGTTCTACGCAAGTGCACGTATTGCTTTAAGTAATCTAGGGATTTCCTTAAAAACCCCTGTATTGATCCCACAAAGAAGCGAGGTAAGAGGTCCTTAGTAAAATTCTAGTCTACTACTATTAGTCCTTAGTTTGGAAGATCGATTTAAATGGTTTTTCTAACAAGCACTCCTAAATGTAAGTCTTAAGTTTAAAAAAACTAATAACTATTCCTAAATGAAAATATTAATTCTAAAGATAACCCTTTTGGATGAATTGGTTTGGAGGGTTTTGAGATGTTTAAAACTACTATTCTTATGTAGTGAGGTGGATAACGTAAAGTAATGAGATACATTAAATATTGTATGTGTCAAATAGGAGCAATTTTAATTCTCTACCCTCAGTCAAGTTTTATAGAGAATCGTTGGCTAATATTAGATTTAGTCTCTAAATCCGTGGTTAGGCTGGAAGGGTACTAGCTCTCACTCCAGAGCTCCCACTTCCCTTCCTTTGAAAGCTAAATCTCGCTTTAGTTCTTAAACACTAAGACCAAATTGGGGATTTTAGTCTGTCACCCTAGAATCTCCAATTCTTCGCCTAGTAATATATATAATTCCCAATTTATTTGCACTCAACTCCCATGAACTTCACCATCCATGGAGTTTAAATGTGGTTCCACTTTGTTGAGAATTACACCGCCCTCTCAGGTTTTAATGCAATTACAATGAATTTTAACACTACAACATGCTCTTATTGTAATGTAAAGGAAGTACAAGTAAAAACCATCACATTTATAATCAAAACTTTTTCTAGCATGCATCCAAATATCCTAAACATGAATCCTACTCATTACAAAATAAAAGTAAAAGAAAAACAATGACATTATCTTCTCATGGCACTATTTTCTAATAAAAAGAAAGAGTAAGAAAGATACATCACAAAGCATAAAGAAACCACAACGAAAAATTTTATTACATCAAAGCAAATTTACTAGATAAGTATTTACAAAATCATAAGATAATGAAGAACACAATACTTAGCTTTTTTCCCTTAAAATAAAGATGAAAATCTCTCCCACAAAGTCTCCCGCTGATCCATGCAATGCTAGTATATCTCCTTATAGATTCTCTCAAAATCCCCTCTTTAATCTCTTTAAAAAGGTAGAAATCTACATTTCTACTTCTATTCTAAGATCTATAAACATTCTCCACATTTTTTTACTCACAAACACCACCTTTTCTGACATAAAATTGCTCTATTATAGTGCAGGGATGAATTTCACAAGAGATGCTTCAAGTAACCTTCAAAAAAGCGTCCAAATAGATTGAATCTCGGCCATAACCGCCCAAAATCCTGTCAAAGCTGTCTCGGGCGCTGTCAGTGCCTTTTTGGGTACTATCAGTGCCATATTTTTGTCATTCTCTGGATTTGGGTGCCGTTGGTGCCAGTTTGGGCTCCTTCAGCGCTGGTCTGCAGCAACTCCACCATTTAACTCTGTTTTAGCTCTATTTCACCCCGTTTCAGTTGCATTTCATTCCTAACAGATAGACCTATAAAATAAGCATGAAAACAAAAAAACTTTTCTTTAAAGTGTAATTTTATTCAAAAATATGTGAGAAGTGTAAAAGATATTAAGCATAGAAAGACATATCGAAATGTGCTAGGACAAAATTTTCTTTCTTGCTCGTTTTTGCTCCAAATTGCACCGTTTTTTCTTCTTTTTCTCCAAAACTTTATTTCCTGTACTTGAAACCAAAAATATAGAAAAGACCTTCCTTTAAAGGACAATATCATTGAAAATCACCTAATATAGGCATTAAAAGCATTTAAAAAATTGAACCTTTTTTAGGCGTATCAAAATCTCCTAAACTTAAATGTTACTTGTCCTCCAGTAACACTTTACTGCATAAAAATATGACTTATGGTACAAAGTTTAACTTCTAAATTTCTATAATTTAGTATACTAAATATAATAGCATAACTTAAGAAAAATTTTTAACAACTTAGGTCAAAACTAAAAGTGTAAGAATACTTAGGGTCTGTTTGGGGCAACTGTAGCTTATCCAGCTTCTACTGATAAGCAGCTTATCCTGATAATCTGCTGATGTCCAACTGATCTGGATAAGCTGTCTGGTTGTTTGATTAGCGCATCTAGAAAATAGTTAATTCTAAAAAATTGACCATTCTGCCCATGTTTTGAATAAGCTGTTTAGTTATTTAGTTGATACGTTTTGTAAACAGCTTATTTGCAAATTTTTATAGTTTAATGAATAATCTGTGTAGCAGAATTTGTTATTTCTCAACAAAATTAAAGAAAAATGTTCATACAAGAAAATACAAAAAAGTTGATTTATATTTATATAACTAAAACATATTCGATTACATCGAACGAATATGTTACACATACAAAAGTCAAATGCACCAGCACATACTACTACAAAGTATAATAAGAGTTCATAAAAAATAAAAAATAACATGTTAAATTGACAAGTAAAAATATCATAATGTTAACATTATAATGTAGCAGCATATCACGACCCATGCCACCTGCATCTGACACTCTAGAACCCTGAGTAAACTTGTCCGACTGCGATATCGTAGAAACAAAAGAACTCGGACCACATGCAGCATTCTCCCATTGTGGTACTATTGAACTCCTAGAAGCTGTGTCCAATTAGGATATCATAGGAATAGTTTCACTATCGGCCCACTTGAAGAATTTGCAGTCGTTTGGTCCTTGTCCCCATCGCGGGCAACTGTAGAATTTCCACCCGTAGCTATGTGTCTATCGTGATGTGAATAGCAATGACAGTAGCCCACATCAGTACATCATTTGCCCTGACTTCCCTGAATACCTCGAGCTCATTGTCCTTCAATTATTATAAAAAGCGTAGATCAATAAAAAACTAGAGGGAATAAAACAAAACTCAACTTACCAAAGTGTGGAAGCAATGGTTGCAACAAAGTTCTTTGGCCATCCAAGGTGCTCGACTGTTATATGAATAAAAGTAATAAACATAAAAAGCAAGGGGGTAAGGTTTGATCTCTTGGAAAGTAATGCTGTAAACAAACCTATCTCCCGAACAACTATATTGAATAAAAATTAGGGAATGCCCTGAAATGTAAATTTTCTATTTGAAAAATTAGCAGCCATTGCTACAACTTCCAGGCCAAAAGATACATTTGCAGTTTGTATGAATTGACATCCTTCACCATCCATAAATTCAATGCTTCGAGTGCTATGTATGTAAACATAATTAAATAGAACCTGAGAGAAAGAGCATTGATTTTAAACTAAAATTACTGAATTGACATCTTTCACCAGCCACAAATCCAAGCCTTTTTTTCAATAACATAATATAAGCTATTTTCTTCTCTGAATAAACCCACTAATAAAATGCTTCGAGTGCTATGTATGGAAACAACTCAATATTTCCATGCATACCACATGATTCTTATGTATTAACATATCTAACATCTATATTTAAAAATTGAAATGCACCTTAATGTAGAAGCAACGACATATAAGCCAAGGCATATAGAATCCACGACATATCAACTGAAAGCCAAGTAGGTACACTTACAATTAGAAGCAAGTAAACTGAAAATCACTTTTGAATCTCTAAGCAAGTTGTCATGATGCAGATGTAAAATAACCTCATCAATGTTAAAGATGTTACCAACTCTCCCAACTGACATGCAAAAAATCTCAACATATGTTAAAGCTACCACCACAATTCTTGGGTTCCTTCACTACAATTCTTGGGTTCTCTCATCAAAGAAGTGACTTTGTGGTTAAACAGTAAACCAACCATTTCTAAACAAGCTTAAACAACAAACATACTGGGTTCCCTCACTCAGATTTGAATATTCAACCTGCTCTTTGAAGAATAGAAATCATACTACCGCAATTCTTGCGTATTTACAAATCTAGCACCCAAAGTTTGATATATAAACAACAAACATACTTTGTGATTACCATGTGATTCTTATTTATTAATATATCTAATACCTATATTTAAAAATTTAAATACACCTTAATGTAGAAGCCACGACATATAAGCCAAGGCATATAGAAGTCACGACATATCAACTGAAAACCAAGCAGGTACACTTACAATTTGAAGCAAGTCAACTTAAAACCACTTTTGAATGTCTAAGCAAGTCAAATTGGCTATGACATGTGCCACTTTATTTTCATGAGAATTGAGTCGTATGTATGTAAATGCACCATTTTATTGCTTAACAAATCCATAATAATCCATATTATTCAAAGCAAGGAAATAAAGGCAATGCAGAAAAAAAATTGATAGCCTTCCAAGACAGGCAATGCATCAACTCCATAAATTGATAGCCTTCCAATAGAGGCGATGCATGAACTCCATAAATGTTTGCCCAGGTTCAATTGAACGACTGCCATTATATTGCATTTAGATGAGAAGCAGAGAAATAAAACATAACTAAATTAAAGCCATTTCATATCATTCACAATCTCCAACAGCAGCAATGCATTCAAGTCATTGTTAAAATGCTCAAGAAAGATAAAAATTCCCATAATTTAAATACCATAGTAATGAAGACATGAAGTATAACAGGTCTGCCACCATCTAATAACATAGCTTTAGCATGAAGAAAATAATATGTCAAATTTGAGCTAAGCTTATGTGAAATGTCACAATTAGAAGTCATCTATAGCATAGGTTTAATATGAAGAAATTAATAAAACATAATTGAAGAACATAATATGTAATTAAATCTAAATGCCTAGGCTTATGTCATTTGTTATTTGCTCTCTCAAACCCGCCATCTCTGAAGCGCCTTCACCATCTGGTGTTCATGGCTCAAGTGAATCAATATTGATTTGTGGGATGGAATATCCAACGTGGTATTCAAATGCCTCGGGTGGGGGTATTTGCAATGAATCTTCTTCTATAATGACAAACTCTGCATCTGTCCTGGAATGATGCCGTCTAATGAAGTTGTGTAGTTCCATTGTGGCCACTATAATCTGGATTTATTTTGTAAATGGATAAGTTGGCATATCACGTAGAATTACCCATTTCTTCTTCTAAACCCCGAACGATCTCTTGATCACACCACGAAAGGATGAATGCCTTTTATTAAAAAATCCTTTCTTTCCTCGTGCAACCCCGCTCGATCTTTCGAAATCAGGTATATGATATTTTGTATCTGGATATGGTTTCAAATATCTCCTTTGCAAAGGATACCCAGCATCTACTAAGTAGTACTTACATGAGTAAGATTTTCTTTTATGTAGAAATTTTAAAGTAATTAGGATGGTCGAAAGCAAAGCACGATTGTCATACCTGGTGGTGGATAAGGGAAACCATATTTTCTATTGCTAGTAGCAAACTTGAAAATGCGGTTGTTGTGTGCACTACCTTGCCATCCAGCCATCACATATGTGAAACACATATTGAAATCACAAATAGCCATTATATTTTGTGTTAGTGATCCGCATCGTCCAGTGTATGCAACTTTCTCTGTGCCAGAAAGACGTGCGTCGACATGTGTTTCGTCAATAGCTCCGATACAATCCTAGGATGAACGAATTAATCAATAATAAAATCATATCTGTGAAATTTTATTAACTAACATTTAAATATGGGAAGCACCTTATAGAACGACATATAACGAGGGTCATTCGCAATATGTGTGAGGATGGACTGGAATGTTGGGTCCTCTGGTTTGACTATTTGACGGGCCAGACTCACTAGTGCATTCAACCCAACTGAGAAATACCTACTTATGGTTTCTGAGGAATGTTGAAACCGTTCAATAGATCCTCTCATTGATTCATTCTGGGCCAAAATGTAGAGTGTTATTGCCAACACCTCTCTAGATATTGTTCTTGACGATCCTTGCAATCTGTGGAGGGTCTGAAGTTTATTTAGGAGGTCAAGGAAAATTACTATTGTCATACGAAACATATTTGCAAAACGTGTCGGGTGACAACGTAATAACTCTCTAATCCATCTATCTCCAATATTGCTGGACATCATGCATGGGTTTCGATCAACATATGCATTGTAGTAATGGTATAACAACGTAAGGGTGAGGGCAACAATGCAGGTTTGATTAATTTTTCCTTCCTCCATTATATAAAATCTGGAAAAAAGGTAGACTTTTAAACTGGATAAAAAGTACTGATGTAATATCAGTAAACATAGAGAAAATGACAACTATACATGGAGTACATGCATGTAAATTTAACTGCATGCAATAAAAATATAGAGAAAGTTACATACATGCTGCACATTTCATTGATATTTGCATATCTAAACATCATAGTTTGATATGTAGCTAACACATTCAAGCTTGAAAAAAATAACAATACGTATAACGAGCCCATCACATAAATAACACATAAGACATAACGAGTCCATCAAACAAATAGTTAATGAAGTTACATTAATAACATTAAATCTTTCATAAAAGTGCGCCAGTAGGAAAGACAAAATTTTGGGTCCAAAGTTTCAAGGATTTGCCTTCGAGTTGAGTTCCCTAGTGACAACAGTTAGAGATTTGATAAAAATGTGTATAAAATATTCAATAATTGCAAAGTCACACTTATCAACGCAAGTGGTATTGCTCAAGCAATACAGGGCTCTAATGGAGTCATGGATATCGATCCCACAGGGAGTAATACTAGAGGCTACGAACTAGGATTTAGAAAATCAATACTTAATCACAACAATACATTTCAAATTGCATATTTGTCACTAATAGGCATTTGAAGTAAATATGTAATTTTAACAAACTCTTAATTAACTAATTCTACTAATTAAGTTTCTAATGTGAAGTTTGATATATAAGAAAGCATCCTTCTCCTTGTCAAGAAATTAAAGTGAATGGATAAAGTGAATTAGTAAAATTGTACTGTGCCTAATAGGAGCATACCTATTCTTTACCCTTTTGTCCAGGCATAAAGAACATCGACTAATCCTTTGCTTGGTTACTGAATCTGCGGCTAGGCTGGGAGGATACCGGCTCTCACTTCGGAGCTCCCAGGTTCCCCTCGCCTGAGGGCTACATCTACACTTCAACACCCAAATGATAGGACCGAATTGAGGATTTTAGTCTGTCACTCTAAAATCTCCAATTCTACACCCGATAATTTTATTTCCCTATTTATTTGCACCCAACTTTCAAGGACTTTGACCTCCCTAAATCTTGGATGTAATCTTCACTTTAGTTGTTAAACTCAACATATTTTAACAAATCAATTGACCAGATTGAAGGTAAATTAAGATCGAAGTGAAAAGATCATCACAACTTCTTTAACATTCTCATGGCTCAACTAATTCAAATCACCATTTCACAAAATCTCAAGACAAGGAGAAAGACAGAGAGAACTACTCAGAACTCATGGAGAAGGTACAACAAAACTTAGAACTTATATATAAAAGCGAAGTCATAAAAACTTCAATAAGTAAATACCACTTATCTCTAATTCCACCACAAGCAAACTCCTCAAAGTTCCTCTGAATCTCTTCCTTTCTTTACAGCACACAGAATTCTTCAAAACTCCTCGAAGTTCCTCTGAATCTCTTCCTTTCTTTACAACACACAGCAAGTAGGAAGAAATCTCTCACTTTCCCTCCACTCTTACAATCCCTCGTAGACTTTCTCACAACACTAACCCTAAATTAAACTCTCTACACTCTACAAACAACAAAAACTCACCGGACACCACCATGGAGCTCCTTTTTTTCCGGCCCAAATGTTTCTCTTAAAGTTATAGAAGAGTTTTTTTAAGGGTTTCCTAAGCATCCCTTCAAAAATCGGCCACATTCAATGCACTTGTTAAGAGAACTGCCGCTCTCACCGTCGGCGGCCTCAATGGTGCCGTCGGTGGTCTTCTAGAATATTTGATTCTGGACTCTCAGGAAAAACCCGCCGTCGGCGCCGTTGGGCTCGCCGTCGGCGCCCTAGTTCAAATCTTCATTTTTTGGTCCTTTTTGCTCCAAATTCGCTCCTTTTTGCATCTTTTTGCTCCAATTACCATAATTCAATATAATTGCAACAAAACATCAAAAATACTCTTCTTTAAAGTGCAATATCATCAATATTAGTATAAAATAGGTATGAAAATCTCAACATGTTTTTCTTTAGTTAAAATCCCCCAAACTTAACTGTTACTTAACCTCAAGTAATTTTAGTACTACATAACATGCCATTCAACTTCTCCTCTAAAGCTGGTTCAAATCCAGTAAATTTGAATTTTTTTGCTGCTAGCACTATCTGTAACAAAAAAAAAATCTAATAAATATTCCAAAAATAAGTCTCTAAAATTTACTTGAAATAGTGATGTTATTACCGCTAACTTTTCTGTCCACCATTCCTCAGGTGCATCAATTGTCCGCTTTACTGGATCCCATCCCAATCCAGTTGATTCCCTTTTAAGCTCTTTCCAAAGTTTCCAGTCCTTCTTTAATTGGTGCCATTTGTTCTTTAGTTTTATCCTATTGTAATCCCTTCCAGTTATTTCTTTGAATTTAGTTGTGATATTATGCCAACTTTCTTTTTTAAAAAAAGCTGTGGGTTGATTTGCCAATTCTACTTCCCTCATGCATATATCACTAAAAGTATTAGTAGCCTCTCTATCCCATATAGCCAATGAACTAGAGTCTTTAGATTTACTCATCTTTTACTGTCACATCAACAGATGGTTAGATGGCTTTATGACCGAAAATGAGCCACTTAAGATATGGACTATGCATATGTAAAAAAAAATTCAAAAAAGATAATGAATTAAAATGTATATTGGTTTATGGGTTAAAAATAAATGTGCTTTTAATATAACCATTATATATGAAACCTCTCTTTTTCTTTATTATTATAGTATTATCGTATTTGAGTAAAAACCAATTGAAATTTGGAACACTTAAAGCATAGTAGAAATTCTAAAGCAATGCTAGCAAAGACAACCAAAAGGCATAATTCATTGCATTAACACCATGACAGTTTTAAAAATGCTAACCCAAAATCAGTCCTGCACTAGCTAATATGGCAACCAAATTTTTTATAAGCTTTCCAGGAATAAATTAAAAATTCTCTAAGCATTCAAAAATTCATATTATTCTATGATTCAACATATGCAGTCAATGATTCATTGTTTTAAATAGCCATATAATAAATTTCCTCGCATGAAGACCATATCAGAAACAAACCCTCAAAAATTTCAGTAAATAAAAAAGAAACATCAGTCATGTTGAAGAAAGGATAGAAATGCCAAATCGAGAAGAAACAACAACCATTTTGAACAAAGGATCTACATTTTTACTGGTGAAACTTGCTTCCCAAGAGCTGGATCTAGGTTTTCTCCCACAAAAGACTTCCACATTAACCACAAAGAACATATGGATCGAGATGTGTTTCTGCGACATGGGGGAAAGGAGGCAGGACTGGAGCGAGGAGAAGATATTTCTTACCTACGGAGGTAGGAGCAGACAGGAGGTAGGAGCGGAGTGGAGCGACTTTGGAGAACAGGATTAGGGATCGGGATGTTTTGAGGGGTAGCGACGTAAAGATCTCAAGGTCGAATGCAGATCACGGGTATATCCCCGTGATCCGCATGCTTCATAAAATAAAAAGTCCGTTCTCTTAAAAGCTCATCAAAAGAGGAAACCAAACATTAAGATGACATTTTTACAAATGCTGCCACACTTTTAAGCTACCCCAAACAGGCCCTTAGTAGTCAATTCTAAGATTTCTGATTCTCTGTTTATTTCAAGAAGAATTACAATTTTTCATATTAAAGTTACTTAGAATATTCATATGAAAAATGACATAATGAGATCTTTATTAATAAGGATGATAATACTCAAATACAAGTTTAGAAAATGTAATAAAGTCTTCTTCCTTAAGTTGATTCAAGTGAAGCCAATTTTTTATTAGACATCTCCTCAGGCTTCTCCTCACATAACTTTCTTTTCTCTTGCTTTTAGCTTTTCTTTTTCTTTTCTTTCAGGATCATTTTCAATCCTTTCTTTTTTTTATTTTTCATGTGAGGATTACTATATCTGGATAGTCTTTAATGATTTTGAACTTCACTTTCTTCTTCTTAAAGTTAAAAACTTTTCACATTCTTTCACTTTATAAATTCATATTAGCTTTGAAGATTTTTCATAAAGTCTCATTCTTTTCTTCTTACATGAACTCTAAGATTCTTAATACTTCAAAAATATAATTTCTTTACTTTAAATAGAAAAAGCGCAATCTTATCCTTTCATATCAAACATCTTAACTCTAGAATTAACTTTCATTATTGAAAACTTTTACTTAAGTTTGCTATATATTTAGAAACACAAATATAATTATCTACAGTTAGCCTCTAATACCAAAGGTCATGTCAAATTAAAATTTGAAAATATAACTAATTGAGGATAAATAAAATTTAATTTCTTTCTTTTAAAAGAAAATTTTCTTCCCCCCAAACTTGAATTTTAAAATATTTTGCAATTAATTCCATAAAATGTAGCTGGTAGAAAAAGTAAAATTTGAATATACTTACTACTACAACATCCTATTAAATTCATATGTATTCATAATCAGGATAGAATGACTGCAGGAGAGAGTAAATCTAGCTTAAAACATGCTTGCAATAATATTAAACTAAAAGGAAGTATAATCACTTTAAAATTTTATTTTTCTTCACACCCCTAAACTTGATTTTTAATATGTATAACATTCAGTAAAGAAGATATAAGTAGGAAGAAAAACATTTTAGAAATTCTATGTATAAAAAATGTCCATAAAAAACATCTACAATTATTTATGAGGATATAAAACTTTTAGTATAAAGTAAATCTAAACTAAACATGCCAGAATGAAATTAACTAAACAAAAGTCTACTAGCATAATAGGTATCAGCATAGGACTATAAAAATGTTCTTCAAGTCTTATATATTATTGTAACACAAATACAAACACACATGATAAATGAGGTCAATTTCCTTTAACTTATTGCATCTCACTAGCTTACTTCCAATTTCTAACGAAATCACTACAGCTATATTGGGTACTTATAAATGATTTTATAGATTCTAATCCCAAAGATAAAATTATCCCTGATACATTGGGTTGCAAACACCAACCTCAGGTGTCACTATATCCCATTAATTAAGCACCTCGAACAGTTATAAGGATAGTGTAAATTCATCCATATGTTACTCATCAAATAGGTTAGCTACTCCAACCAAATGAAAATAAGGTCAAAGAAAAGAAGTAACAAAATTGAGATGGAATTGTCATTGCTAAATTCATAATGTCTCTTCTAAAACTCAAGTCCGGGTGAGACTCGAGCGGTAGTGGACTCGTCAATCTAACTACTATAAGAGAACATACAAGTCTAACCATTATATGATGTTAAGAAATCACCACCATCATGATACACAAAAAGCAAATCAAACCACTAACAATACAAACATCTACAAATCATCAATCAAACTAATCAATCCACACTAAAGAAAACACAATACAATACTAACAATCATAACTCTTAAGAACACTAAATCAAACCACACTGATAACTATGGGTTGCCTCCCATAAAGCGCTTTGTTTAACGTTTTTAGCTCAACAAATGTCCACATGGCTCAAAATTCCATTTAAGTAATCCTTGATCAATCACCCAATCTTTTCCAGATCTATGGATTTCTACAAAGTCCTCAAATTTAAAATTTTCTTTCAGCTCTTCCTTTTTAGATTGATTCATATCCTTGTTCCTCATATTTTTTTCTAGATCCAATATTCTTCTAGTGATTTTCTCAATTTTCATATTAATATCATCCTTGAAATTTATAAGAAATGAATCTTTATATGATAATTCAAGATCTCCCAAATTTTGGATCGGATTCTCTCTATACAATTCAGATTCCGGATCAAATTCTTATATATTACTATTCTATTTCAAGTTATCTTCTAACTCTTTCCCTTGGTACTGAGTAAATGATAGAGGTGGTCTTTCTATATTTATCTTAGTTGAGAAAATAAGTTTTCTAATTTCGTAGGGATTTTTTTCATTTGTCTTTCAATCTCCTTATCCTCATTTCTCAACTCAAAGTTCTTTTGAAACATATCCTCAAATTCTCTTCTAAATATTAGTCAATAATTTCAAATTGCTCATCATTCATCTCCCTAGGATTTATCTCAAGGTCACTAAGTAAAATCTCTGGGGGTAATTATTAATTGCATTAATAATTTACGTCAGTTGGTTTTCTATATTCATTAGTGCGACCTCTTGTTTTTCCAACTTACTTGTCATTTGAATCACAACCTCTTCTAAGATGATTATTAATTGAGTAAATTATCTACCACAATTGGTTTTCCACATTCCTTATTGAAATCCCTTGACTGTTTAGCTCACTCTCCATTTGCATAACAACCTCTTCTAATAAATCCTTGTTCTCATTATGTGGGCTGAATTTAAAATTAAGAGTTAAAGAAAGTTCATCATTGTAATAGCTATGATTATTCCAACTACATGTCCGATTAAATTGATTATCTTCCCAAAATTGGCCTTCTCCTCCAAAATTATTATTCCTGTTAAAATTTAAACGATTTTCTCAACCTAGATTGCAATAATCAGAATAAAGATCGTATATCTCATGGCTAGTTTCAAAATAATTAGGCTCAATCAATTGTCCAAATGAATTTTCCTTAATAACTGGGGTTCCTTGAGGACATATTTCTGTAAATTAATCTAAATTACTCTCAATATTTGCAACCTGAGAAATTAAAATATTAAGCATATCTTCCTGAAAATTCACCACTCCCTTGGGGTTTACTCTTTTAAAGCACTAGCATTATAATCTAAATATGAATATTCATTATATTGTCGATCCACAATTTTTACATTAAATTTATGTAGTCTTTTCTGATTCATCATCCGCCTACATGTCTCTCTAAATTAGAGTCGTAAAATCTAAGGTCTGCAGCTCCCGAACTACGCATACAAATTCAAAGATGTAACTAATAGGATATATATGAAAATTTTTTTTAGAATTTTTAATTTTATTTAAAATAAACACATAATAATTAAACACATTAGATAAAAATACTATAAATTTCAAGTCTAAGTCTTACAGGTTTAACTAAAAATCTTCTAAAGTTCTTACTGAAGCGTCCCCGGCAACGACGTCAAAAAGTTGATGCTCCCCCAGCGTGTGATGTTTTTCTGCGTGTTTTATGTCAATTTAATTCCCCTGAGATGGTGTCAAAAACTTGACCGGACTCAAAGTTATGAAGTAATTTAGCTTTCAAAAATATGGCCAAAAACTTGACCCAATTTATATTAAGTATTTAATGTGAAAAATTTAAATATTATATAAAATATATAAATTAGTTCACACACTATCAGTTCTATGCAGGTGCACGTATCTCTTCAAGTAATATAGGACTTTCCTTAAAAACCCCAGTATCGATCCCACAAAGAAGCAAGGTAAGAGGTCCTTAGTCAAATTATAGTCTACTACTATTAGTCCTTAGTTTGGAAGATCGATTTAAGTGATTTTTATAACAAACACTCCTAAATGTAAGTCTTAATTTTAAAACAACTAATAACTATTCTTAAATGAACATATAAATTCTAAAGATAAATCCTTTTTGGATGAATTGGTTTGGAGAATTTTGAGATGTTAAAAACTACTATTCTTATGTAGTGAATTGGATAACATAAAGGAATGAGATACATTAAATATTGTATCTGCCAAATAGAAGCAATTTTAATTCCCTACCTCCAGTCAAGTGCTATAGAGAATCATTGGCTAATCTTAGGTTTAGTCTTTAAATTCATGGTTAGGTTGGGAGGATAATGTCTCTCACTCTAGAGCTCCCACTTCCCTTCCCTTGAAAGCTAACTCTCACTTTAGTTCTTAAACACTAAGGCCAAATTGGGGATTTATGTCTGTCACTCTAGAATCTCTAATTTTTTGCCCAGTAATATATATATTTCCCTATTTATTTGCACTCAACCCCAATGAACTTCACCATCCAAGGAATTTAAATGTGGTTCCACTTTATTGAGAATTACACTGGCCTTTTGGGTTTTAATGCAATTATAACTAATATTAACACTACAATGGACCCTTATTGTAATGTAAAGGAAGTGCAAGTAAAAATCATCACATTTATAATCAAAACTTCTTCTAACATGCATCCCAATATCCTAAACATAAATCCTACTAATTACAAAATAAAACTAAAAGGAAAATAATGACATAATCTTCTCATGTCACTATTTCCTAATAAAGAAAAGAGTAAGAAAGATACATCACAAAGCACAAAAAAAACACAACAAAAACCTTTGTTACATCAAAGTAAATCAACTAGATAAGTGTTTACAAAATCATAAGACAATGAAGAACACAATACTTAGCTTTTTCCCCTTAAAAAAATGATGAAAATCTCTCCCACAATGTCTCTTGCTGATCCATGCAATGCTAGTACATCTTCTTACAGATTCTCTCAAAATCCCCTCTCCAATCTCTCAAAAAATGTAGAAATCTGCATTTCTACTCCTATTCTAAGATCTATAAAAATTCTCCACATTTTTTTACTCACACAAATCGCCTTTTCTGATATAAAATCACTTTATTATATTGTAGGGATGAATTTCCCATGAGATGCCTCAAGAAAATTTCCAAAAAGCTTCCAAATACATGGAATATCGACCATAACTACCCAAAATCACGTCCCAGCTATCTCGAGCGCTGTCGGTGCCATATTTTTCTCATTCTCTAGATTCGGGCATTCTCGGTGTCATTTGGGCGCCATCGACGCCGGTCTATAGCAGCTCCACCATTTCAGCTCCGTTTGGCCCCATTTCAGTTGTGTTTCTTTCCTAACAGATAGACCTACAAAATAAACATGAAAACAAACTTCCTTTAAAGTGTAATTTCATTCAAAATTATGTGAGAAGTTGATCCACAAAAATAATATACTATTTTAAGTATTCTTTTTATGTCTATTTTTGATGATATTGCACTTTAAAGAAAGATATTTTTGTGTTTTTGTTGCAGGTATACCTTTCTTAGGCCTTGGAGCAAAAATGGCAAAAAGAACAAAATTTGGAGCAAAAACAACCAATTTTGGGTTTCGCACATGATGCGCCAAAATCCAGAGCGCTGGCGCATGATACGTCAAGAGCGATATTTTCAAAGTAAGGAAGTTCAAGATGAATTTTATGCAAATTTTCAAAAGAACACTTGTTCTAAGCACCCTATAGAGTGATTTAATGCATTTAGACATTTTGGAAGGTTACAATTTTGAAGTGATTTGACTATTGGATCAAGGAGGCACATCTTTTGAAATTCAAAGTTTTGACTTTTAAATTTTGGAGGGAATTGAGACTCATTTCAGAGTGGAGAGGCAGCCAATAAAAGGGAACTTCGGAAGGGAATTCTAAAAGGGGGACGAAAAAGTTAGAGAGAGAGGATAGGCATGAGTTAGAGAGAGAAAAAGGAGAAGATTTTATTCTAGGGTTGTAAGAGGAGAGGGAAGGTGAGAGATTTCTTCTTCATTACATTTCTAAGAGATAATTCAGAGAGATTGTAAAGAAGTAAAGGCATGGAGAGAACTTCTAAGGATTTGCATGGGAAGGATTGTGGGATAAGTTGTACTTTTCATATCTTTTGTTTGTAAACTTATCTTTATATATAAAATCTGTGTTTTATCGTATCCTTCTCATGAATTCTTAGTAGTCTTCTTTATCCTTTTCCCTACTTTCAAGAAATAGTTTTGTGAAGAATTGATTTTGTTTTCTATGATTTTAAATGTCAATAATTTGTGATGATTCGATCTGGCCAATTGAATTGTTAAAATGTGTTGAGAGTTATATGTTCTAAGAAAAGGATATGATTTCTACAACAAAGGGAAAATCACATTTGATTTCATAGGAGAGTATTTTATCCAGGAGATGGGGTGCAAATAAATATGGTATATACTTTGTTGGATGTAGAATTGGAAGATTTTAAGGTGACAGATTAGAATCTCCAATTTGGTTTAGTTGATTGGAAACTAATGCGAGCATGTTAGCCCTCAGGTGAGGGAGTAGTGGGAGCTCTGGAGTGACAGTCGGTATCCTCCTAGCCTAACCACACAATTAGGGACCAAACTCTGAATTAGTCAATGTTCTTTATAGCGCTCGGAAGAGGGTAAGAATATGATTGCTCCTATTTGGCACAAAAAAAATTTTAAATATATTTTTCAAATGATTTCAATTTTTTGACAAGTCATATTTTCATTGTAAGGGGGAAATATGTTTTCTCATACTTGAACTTTTTGTCCACAAAAACCTTTATTTTATTTCAGCAATTTACTTTTGAAAGTTTAGCATCTAGTTTAATTTACTTGTTATAGTCGTACATCTGCATAATTAGAAACATTTCACTTAAGTAGTTTAATTTCAAACTTCACACTTTACTTTGTTTTTATTTTTATTTTTATTTTATAATAAAATATAGTTAGCTAGCTTATATTTATTTCCAGCTTCCCTGTGGGATCGATATTTCGTAGAGCCCTATATTATTTAAATGATACTTATACTTGTGTTATATGTAAACGAGAATTGGGATTTTAAAAGAGGTTTTTAAAGATAAATTATTTTCATTAAAATTATATTATAGTTTTGGTTACATTGCATCATTGTTATTAATCTACAGAAATTCTCGCACGATCAGGTTTTTGTCACCGTTGCCGAGGAAGTAACGGAAAATATTAGTTAATTTTATTTTAAAATAATATATATACATATATATATATATATATATATATATTTTAAAAAAAGAGGTCTTAAGGTGTACTTACTATGAAGTACCAGTACCAAATTCATTAATATTAATGAAGAGTAGTTAGAGGTATGAAAGATGCTAAATATAAGACATACTGCTGAAAACCTATTCATTTGGGATTTGGGGAAAGGTGACATAAATTTCTGGCTTGATAATTTGTGCCCTAAAGATTGGCTATCCCCTATCTGTAGCACCCCTAACTCTGACCTTAAGGTGGCTGACTGTTGGGTGGATGATGATTGGTCTTTACATAAACTTTCAGAAATTCTCCATGCCAATTCTATAGCAAAAATTGCCAGCATCAATATTAACAGAAGAAAGCCTGATAAAATTGTTTGGCAGTCTTTCTCAAATCAAAGCCTTACCAAAGCCATCTACTCTAAAATTTTCCAATGGGAACACATACCCTGGCTTAAAATTAATTGGAGCAATTTTCGGTCCCCCTCCATGTCTTTTTTCTGTTGGAGGGTCTTTAATAATCTTCTCCCTATTGATGATATTCTTAAACTAAAGGGTATAAGGGGGCATTCTATATGCAGATTCTGTATTCAGGAGGAGGAATCATTGCCCCATCTATTTTTTGAATGCAACTTTGTACAGCTTGTTTGGCACCAACTGCTAGCCCACTTGAATATTGACAAAAACCTTTTTACTTGGGATAATATCACCAATTGCTGGCAGACATGGAATAAGAGGAACTATGCTTCTATACCTCTCATTGTTGCATGGTTTATTTGGATGGAAAGAAACAAGGTTAAGTTTGAAGAAGGTACACCAAAAACTGAGAAGATAGTCAGAAATAGCCTTTCCTATGTTCACAAGATGATTAAGTTTAGAAGATTTCCTAACATCTCTAACTCTTACTCTTTGGGACAACCAGACAAGATTTATGTTCATAGGTTTTTCTGGAAACCTCCTGGTTACCACACAGTCAAGGTAAATACTGATGGAAGCTTCAATAAGTTAGGAGCTGGTGTTGGTGGTGTCTACAGAAATCACTTAGGGAAATGCTTGTTATACTTCCACATCCCTATTGTGGCTGCTGATGCTGTTGAAACTGAATTAGTGGCTGTCTATTGGGCTTTACAAATTGCCAAAATGTCTAGCTGGTACAACTTATGGTTAGAAGTGGATTCTACTAATGTAATCAAGATACTGAAGGATGAGGAGCTTACACCCTGACACCTTACTTATTGGACCAAGAAGATTAGAGAAATATCTTCACAGTTAAATGTGCAATATACTTTTATCTATAGAGAGGGAAAACAGCCTGCGAATTGGCTTGCCAGACAAGGATACAACTTAAAGGAATTCTCTATTGCTGTTTCCTTTCCCCACACCCTTCAGTTTTTACTGCAGGGTGACAGAATTGAGGTCCCACATTTTAGAAGTGTTACCCAAGATCTTAAGTGACTGTTTATCCTTTGCTATGGTTTTCCTTTCCCCCTCTTTATTTTCAGATTTTGCAATCCATGTTAGCTGGGGTTTTATTTCTTGGCAAACTATTGTTTGTGTAGCTTTTTTGGGAGGACTAATGATTCCTGTATTGAATCAAAAGGTCTCCAGCTGTTGTTTCTCCTTGTAACCCCTTCTTTAATCAACATGTAGGGAGACAAATGCATCTCCTTGTGGAATATATATATATATATATNATAGTGAGTGAGCAGTTGACTCAAAACAACCCTTCCCATTTATCTAACTAGATCATACAAGTAAGTATACAAAAAGTGTGGGACATATCTATGATAGACACAAAAACTGACCTAGTGTGAAAGTAAAAAATCACCCCCTACAATTAAAATAAGGAATGGATAAACTATCCCCATGAAGAAGTATTTCAAGCTGAGTGGGAGGTATAGTCCCTACAGCAATTTCTTCATTATCCTTCCCCCTAGCTGCCAAACTATGTGCAGGGGTGTTACCNAAATCACCCCTACAATTAATATACAGGCGATATATCAAAGATTTTTTTACTAAGCTTTTATGCCAACTTCTAGAAAAAGATATAAAGTTTGACTTTAACCAAGATTGCCTTAAAGCCTNCGTTATGCTGGAAAATCACTTCAACATTGTTCAACATGTTCTGGATCTTAGTAGTCCACCTAGCAACATTCCATGGAGCAGCCTCTTCCTGATTCAAAAATCTAATATAGCTGAAGGAATCTGCCTCAACTATCAATTTTAAGATGTTGCAATGCTTAGCAAGGTAGATAGCCCAATAGATAGCAATCATTTCAATTTCTAGTGCATCAAATGCCCAAGTTGGAGAGGAANGGTTTCACCAGACTGGGAGAAAATTTTTGAACTAATGTGTGATGCTAGTGATTATGCAATTGGAGCTGTTTCAGGGCAGAAATATGATAAGATTTTCAAGGTCATATATTATGCTAGTAAAAATCTTAATGATGCCCAAATTAACTATACAACCATTGAAAGATAGTAATTATCAATTGTTTATGCTTTTGATAAGTTTAGATCATATTTGATTGGAACTAAATGTGTTGTGCATACTGATCATTATGCTATTAAATATTTAATGCAAAAGAAGAATGCTAAGCAAATATTAATTAGATGAATACTTTTGATGCAAGAGTTTGATTTTGTAGTAGTTGATAGAAAAGGGACTAATAATCAAATAGCTGATCATCTATCAAGGTTAGAACAAGAAGAAATACTTGATTTAGAAATAGAGATTAAAGATACTTTTCCTGATGAACAACTTTATGTTGTAAAAGATGGGAAATACCTTGGTATGCTGATATTGTAAATTATATTTTTAGTGGTATTTTACCATATGGATTGACAAGACAACAAAAAAAGAAATTCATTTATAATACAAAATCTTATTTTTGGGATGATCCTCATTTATATAAATAATGTAAAGATTTAATTATAAGACGATGTGTGCCTTATAAAGAAATTCAGGAGATTATTCAAAAATATCATGATTCTGAATTTAGAAGACATTTTGGGAATGATAAAATTGCTCGAAAAATTTTACAATCTGGATTTTATTGGCTTACTCTATTTAGAGATGTTAATATATATATAAAATCATGTGATTGGTGCCAGAGAGTAGGTAATATTTCTAGAAGAAATGAAATGCCTCTAAATTTTTATTTGNAATATTTTTAGAAGATATGGAATGCCGAGAGTAATCATTACCGATGGAGGATCTCATTTTAGAAATGCAACAATTGTAAGATTAGCAGAAGAATATAATATAATACACAAAATTGCAACTGCTTATTGATACGCCTAAAAATGAACAATTTTTCATGCTTCATTTTATAATGATATTGCACTTTAAAGGTATGTTTTCTTGTGTTTTTGGTTGTAGGTACATCAAATTGAAGAATTTGGAGTGATTGGAGCAAAAGAAATAAAAATGGACCAAAACGGAGCAAATCGGGTCGAACCGGGGCACACCGGAGCCAAGGGGACCTAAATCGGACACTTAAGTTTCTGTGCCTGGCGTGTAAGCAACCAAAATGGTGCTTAGGTGCCACCAGATAGAAAGGGGGGCGCTTAAGCTCCCAAAAATGGCGCTTAGGCACCAGTGACGGTTTTCAACATATATTCTAGAGTATACATAGGATTTGGACAATTTTTGAAGCGGTGCTTCATCCATCTCTTGAGGAATTCATTGGAAATGAGAAAAGGGACATTTTAGAAGAATTTTGGGCGGTTATATGGAGTTTTGAAGATGCACTTCAGGTACCATTTTGAAGATTCATTGAATCTGGATAGTTTGGAACAGACATTTAAGCATCTCTTGGGAAATTAAAAAGAAGGCTTGGAAATATTTTTAAAACAACTCTTAGACTCTTAAATTAATTGAAAGTAGAGACTTGGAGAAGAAGAGAATAAGGCTTGGGTGTGAGCCCCAAGTGGGGCGGCAAGGTGGGAGAGAAAGAGAGAGAGAGAGAGAGAGAGAGAGAGAGAGAGAGAGAGAGAGAGAGATTTCCTTATTTCTTTTCACTTAGTTCTTGGAGAGGATTGTAAGGAGATTGCTTTTGCTATACAAGAAGAGTTTGAATTCTATCAGAGATAAGTATTTTCATTGTATTTTGATTTGGATTTAGTACTTTATTTATATGTTTTCAAAGTCTTGTTCAATGAAAATTTCTTGTTGTTTCTTCATGTGTAGTGAGTAGTTTTCTTTACCCTTCCCACTTGTAATGAATTAGTATGCTTATGTAGCGGTAGATTATGTTTCAAAATGGATAGAAGCAGTCGCTTTACCTAGATGTGATGCTCGGAGTGTTTCAAAATTTTAATTAAGAATATTTTTAGAAGATATGGAATGTTGAGAGTAATCATTACTGATGGAGGATCTCATTTTAGAAATGCAACAGCTGCAAGATTGGTGAAAAAATACAATATAATACACAAAATTACAACTGCTTATCGATACGCCTAAAAATGTACTATTTTTCATGCTTCATTTTATAATGATATTGCACTTTAAAGGTATGTTTTCTTGTATTTTTGGTTGTAGGTACATCAAATTGAAGAATATGGAGTGATTGGAGCCAAAAGGAAACAAAATGGACCAAAACAGAGCAAACCGGAGGAAATTGGGTCAAACCGGGGCACACTGGAGCCAAGGGGACCTAAAACAGACACTTAAGTGCCTGTGCCTGGCTTTTAAGCACCCAAAATGGAACTTAGTCACCACCAGACAGAGAGGGGGGTGCTTAAGCACCTTAAAATAGCGTTTAGGCACCGGTGACGGTTTTCAACATTTCTTCTAGAATATATGTCAGATTTGGACAATTTTTGAGGCGGTGTTTCGCGTATCTCTTGGGGAGTTCATTAGAAATGAGAAAAGGGACTTTATAGAAGGATTTTTGGTGGTTATATGGAGTTTTGAAGAGGCACTTAAGGCACTATTTGGAAGATTCATTGAATCTGGACAGTTTTGAAGAGACACTTAAGCATCTCTTGGGAAATTATAAAAAAAAGGCTTGGAAATGTTCTTAAAACAACTCTTAGACTCTTACATTAATTTAAAGAGGAGAAGAAGACTTTGTGAAGAAGAGAAGAAGGCTTGGGTGTGAGCCCCAAGAGGGGTGGCAAGGTGAGAGAGAAAGAGAGAGATTGAGAGATTTCTTCTTTTCTTTTCACTTTATTCTTGGAGAGGATTGTAAGGAGATTGCTTTTTATATACAAGGAGAGTTTGTTTTCTATTAGAGATAAGTATTTTTATTTTATTTTGATTTGAATTTAACACTTTGTTTGTATGTTTTCAAAGTCTTGTTCAATGAAAGGTTCTCGTTGTTTCTCCATGTGTAGTGAGTAGTTTTCTTTACTCTTCCCTCTTGTAATGAATTAGTATGCATGTGTAGGATATAGAATCAAGTAGAGTGAGAGTATATGTGATGATTTTACTTTTTTCTTCATTTACATGTAAACTTGATCAACTTGCATGCTAAAATCTGTTGTGAGAACATGTAAGATCCGGGATGGTATTGTCTCAATCAACTGTAGTAAAATAACATAATATTGTATGGATGGGAATGTAGTTCATATATTTAAATGCAAATAAATAGAGAAATAATCTTTAAAGAGTGTAGAATTAGAGGACTTTAGAGTGACATGCTAAAGCCCCTAATTTGGTCTATTATTTTAGGTTTTGATGCGAGATGTTAGCCTCCAGGTGGGAGGGATAAGGGGGAACCCTAGAGTGAGAGCTAGTATCATACCTGCCTAGCCCATCTTCAAAATTATTCAAACTTTAGATTAACCAATATTCTTTAGAACATCTTTAGTAAGGGTAAAACATATAATTGCTCCTATTTGTCACAATTTCTCATACTACTTGTTTTACTTTTACACATGTCACCACTTTCCTTGCATGAGGAAGAGTACTTTTAATATATTAAAAACCCCACTTTTTGATTTTCACTAAGTACTTTAATTTAGAAGTAGAAGTAATATTGTAGTGATAATTTTAGGATAAAATCAAAACCAAACTTTTATTGACCTTCCAAGCTAGGGCGTGTTATTCTAAACTAGAATTTCTCTTGAAAGTTGCCGTGATTAACCTCGATCTCCGTGGGATCGATATTCTGGGCTTAATCAAAAAGCCCTATTTTACTTGATAACAATACGTATACTTGCGTAGAATCCTTAGAAATTTAATTGAAATCTTACTTTGCTTGGGATCATGTTTTCGGTGTCATTACCGAGGATTAAAATCTTCAAGTAGTGATGTCAACTTATTAAATTCTACATATAATAAAGAATATCGGGACCACTTATCATTCACAGACTAGTGGTTTAGTGGAAATATCTAATCATGAAATTAAGAGAATTTTGGAGAAGAGTATTAATCCTAACAAAATAGATTGATTTATTAGATTATATACTGCATTATGGGCATATATAATAGCTTATAAGACACCTATAGAAATGGCCCCCTATAGGTTAAGTTTTGGGAACACTTTTCACATGTTAGTTGAATTAGAACATAAAGCTTATTGGGCGATAAAAGAATTTAACTTCAATTTGAAAGAAGTTGGTGAGAAAAGTTTATTGCAATTGAATGAGCTTGAGGAACTTAGGAATGAATCTTACGATAATGAGATGATTTATAAGGAAAAAATGAAAAAAAGACATGATTGAAATATAGAAAAAGAGAATTTGAACATGGATAGGAAGTTTTGTTATTAAATTCAAGATTAAAATTATTTTTGGAAAATAGAAGTCAAGGTAGAAAGGGCCATTCAAAGTTGTAAAAGCCTATCCCTATGGAGCAGTTAATATTGAAGATTCTAAGACTGGAAAAATATTTAAAGTAAATGGGCTAGATTGAAACCTTATTTTGATGGTCATAAACTAAAATTTAAAGAGATTATCATGATGGATCACCCAAAATGAGATTGGGAATGTCGGGCTGACGACATTAAACCAAGCGCTTTGTGGGAGGCATTTCACTTGTTATAGTAATACATCTGCATATTTAGAAGCATTTCACTTAAGTAGTTTAATTTCAAACTTTGTACTTTACTTTATTTTTATTTTTATTTTTGTTTTATAATAGAATATAATTAGCTAGCTTATATATATTTCCAGCTTCCGTGTGGGATCGATATCTAGGACTCCATTAGAGCCCTATATTACTTGAACTTTACGTATACTTGCGTTATATTTAAACGTGAATTTGGATTTTAAATGAGGTTTTTAAAGATAAATTATTTTCATTACAATTACATTATAGTTTGGGTTACATTGCATCATTATTATTATGCATAGAAAGGCATATCGAGATTATGCATAGAAAGGCATATCGAGATGTACCCATCATTAAAAAATTCCCACTCGATGAGAAGGGCAAAAGATATTATGCATAGAAAGGCATATCGAGATGTGCTACAACAAAATTTTCTTTCTTGCTTATTTTTGCTTTAAATTGCACCGTTTTTTCTTGTTTTTCTCCAAAACTTCATTTTCTGTACTTGAAACCAAAAATATATAAAATACCTTCCTTTAAAGTGCAATATTATTGAAAATCACCAAATATAGGCATTACAAGCATTAGAAAAATATAACCCTTTTTAGGTCTATTAGTACGTATAACTTCAAATGAATGGATAGTTACGGCTTAAGGGTTTGAGTCTTGCGTAAGGTATTCAAATCCTTATGAGCAACTGGGGATATTTGTCTATGCTACGTATAAATCATTGAGCTAGTACAAGCCAGAGATCTTCATGGTGAAGGAGGTGACGAATTTGCTTTTGTGTGCTCATGAGGGATACAAAGAGGGATAATAGAATAATATCTACTATTTTTAACGACATTTGGAGAGAGGATATGACGACGATACTATTCACCAACACTTGTTATGAAATTACCCCTAACACTTATAGGTTGTCGGTAGTTTTAGTCAGATCATGATTATTAATTCATGGTTAATCTAAATTTTCCAAAACATATTTAAATCAAAAAATGTTTTTTTCTAGAAACATCATTGCTTTTGAATGCTAAATCAAACTTTGCATGCATGAAAATGAAAAAGAATTTTGAATACAAAATTATGAAAATCCACTGGTTAATCATCTTGATTAGGCTAGGACATGCCCTTTTGAGATTGTTTGGCCAGTAGGTTGTACCCAAGGTTAGAAGCACACAATCTAGCTCTAAGACCCCACCTTCACCAATGTCTTACATTTTGTTCCGACCTTCTATATGTGGCATCGGGTTTTTGGATTCTCTTGCATCGTACTTTCCTAGATTTTTTTTAAATTTATGCACTTTATTGCATTAAGATTATGATACTAATCATGCAGCGGTAGCAGAGGTCCATATACGCTTGTAAAGATGATATACTTCAAATTTCATTACTTTACTTTATAGCGTATTCCTTGCTTATGCATGTCTTACTTTATCTGTAAAACAAAAACAACAAAAATGTATTTTCAAAATATTAATACACTTTCAAATTAACAAACAAACATAATTTAATCCTTTTTGGTTTACGATGATCTCTTGGATGAGGTAACGTACGATTGCTAACAAGGATTCTCCAGTTTAAATGAGCTTAACAACTTGTTTAGACTAAGTAAACTTTAAAAAATAGTGGTACCAAAATGATGGAAATGTGGGATCCTAACAGGTTTCACTCAACTTAAATTAAAATTTTCCCAAAAATATTTAAACAATAACAATGATAGATAAAATCATAACCATAACACATGCAAAATTGTAAACCTTGAAGTTGTACTTCAATGAGAAGCATTGGAGCAAGCCATGGCAAATGGAAGGTGATGATCTACAACAACAAAACAAGTCAACATCAACTAAACCATTCCTTAGAATTAAATAATAAGCCATAGGACTTTGACATAGTCCACATAGTGCGACTTATATCCTTAACTCATCCTTAGGCTTTTGCACAGCCATGTTGTGCAATCTAAGCCCTACCTCACGTTAGGCTTTGACATTTTCATTCGTTGTGACATACACACTCCTACTTTTCAAACTATTTGCATAATTGGTATCACATAAATGTAAGCCCTAAATATTAAAAATTGACAGGATTGAACTATTAATAACTTTTCTTTGAAACCATAAAGCCTAATAATAGAATAGCTTGAGAAGCCAGTAAGGTTTGCCTATGTCCTGTGACGTCCCCTAGCTTTCACTCCTTTGATTCCAAAAATAACTATTCTTACTTGATCCTTTCCCACTTATTATTTTTTACAAGTTACCTTCAAAAGCTAAACTCTGAACACTTTGAAGATGAAACCCGTGTTATTTATCGATAATTTTCTAAAGTGACTTTGGTCATTTAAGATGTAGTTAATTATAAGGGGATTGCCTTTATAGGAAACTTTAGAACCCATGTAATATTAACCCCATCAAATCTTTAAAATAGATAAAGAAATCTGTCACTAAAAAAAAAGTTTTGCAGACTAAACGAATGTCATAACTTCACTAGTTTGTTTAATATAGTCTCACTATTCAGTAATATATCTATTCCTTAGAATTCATGCATCGCTTATGTTGAGCTCAATTATTTAAACTAATAAAGATAAGGGATTGATTCTACTAGTATTTTCAAAATTATTAATATATATATATATATATATATATATATATATATATATATATATATATATATATATATATATATATATATATATTATTATA
>JXCR01144415.1:237961-262282 GCA_002079205.1 Phalaenopsis hybrid cultivar
TAGAATCACGACATATATATATATCTAAAAAACTATTACAAAATAGTAAAGTAAGGGAGAACCATATTATCCCCATTAAGTAGGAAAGATAGTTGTGAGATAGAGGCATTTCAAACATAGATATGCTCAGTGTTCCTTCCCTGGGAAACAATCCAATGGGCAGGGCAGTTGCCCTCCCTAGGAATATATTTAAATTCCACCCTACAGCAGTGTAAGAGTACTTTTAAATGGATTTTCCACTTGGTTAGGTTCCAAGGAGGAGCTTCATCATTAAGCAAAATGTTAATGCAAATAGCAAAATCAGTTTCTACAATCAGGGGGCCCATATAACATTGATGTGCAATTCTGATGGCCTAGTAAATAGCTCTGAATACTGTCTCCAAAGCATCAAGGGCCACTATAAGAGTAGTGAAGTACAAAATACAATTGCCATGAGAGTTCCTAAAGACTCTCCCAACACCAACATGACATTTTGAAAAGCTACCATCAGTGTTAACCTTTAGCCAGCCATTAGTATGGGGGTTCCAAAAAACTAATCTGGATTTATATGGATGAAAATTGGTCATGCTGGGTGTCCAATTTTTTGTTACATTTTGGAAATGGTGATCCTTGATCAATTTTTAAATGTAAGAAGTGTAGTTTAAGATCACATAATTTGACCCAGGAAAGTGTTCCTTAAACTTAATATGATTTCTACACATCCATTTAAACCAAGCAACCAAACAAGGGATCACTAAGAGGTTACTATTCTGCCAATCCTCCCAGTAGGTGATAAACTTGATCCAACTTAAGTTATAGGTTTCAAATTTTAGATGATTCAGAAGCCTTGACCAGATCATGTGGGAGAAGTTACAGGTGAAAAATAAATGCTCCAATGATTCGTCTACAACATTGCATAGATGGCAGATTGAAGGCCCTCTCAGTCCTTTCATCTTCAAGATATCATTAGTAGGGAGTAAGGAATGCCAAAGTCTCCAACAGAAGAATGACATGGAAGGAGTTAGGAGCTTACCCAAAATGGCTTTACCCTAGGTCACCTGATTCCAAGGAAAAAAATGATGATAAATATAGGCAGATAATCTATGGGAAATGCTATGTTTAGTAACAATTTTATCTTTCTGATTAGATGACAAAGGAGTATCCTTAACCCATCTAACTTCTTCACTGGATAAGACATTGTTGAGCATCCTACAGTTCTGCTGATCTTTAGACCAAAAGTCCTTGACCTGACTATTAAAGTTAGGGTGGGAGATAGGGCATTCAAGCTTCGCCCCATTGCTGACCCAGTGATCCAACCATAAGTTAACTTGCCCTTCTCCCAGGTCCCATAGAAAAAGTTCTTCAACCTTCTATATATATATATATATATATGATTAAAAGAGCAACTCATGGTTCCATACATATGTTAATAATTTAAAGGATACAAAATGGGGAGGGATAGTGGTTCTCCGTCTAAAAACAAAACAAAATACATCAAGTCCTAGGGGTTCCACTATCCGCAGTACAAATCCAAGCCAAGAAAACAAAAAATACATGTATAAACTTAAAAAGTATGCCAATAGAAGAAGCATACCAAAAAATTACTTGTATACCAAACCACTTAAGACCACAAAAAAATTTTGAACATTTTTAAAACAAAAATGCAAAGTCCAAAAATAACATGAAGCGAATCCTCCATTCTCCTGCAATCAGTTAGGGATCTGCATTGACATCAAGAACTACAACCATAAACCCATAAAACAGTGTGCAGGATAGTGTAAACCATAGCTCTGTTGACATTAGATCCTAAATAAGGAATTGCAACATAGTTGATAACATCCAAGTATCCCAAGTCCAACATCCATCCAATTGAAGAAGGAAAACCGAGCAAAGAGCATATGTGTACCAAAACCTCTTGTGAACAATAGTAGAAGAGAGCAAGAACAAATCAAGATTGCATTGTTCAAGAGGATCAAAATTAAAATTAAACTCTTCCATAAATCAGATAGGTAAATCTCTGCCACAATAAAATAGAAAACACCGTTTAGGGAATGACAAAATTTATGCAAAAATATCATGTGGACAAAAGGAGAAGCCTCCGAAACCCCAGAGAAACCATGAACCCATAAAGGGAATTGCACCCTAATACATAACTCCCAAAGTGGCATCAAGCTATAACGTGAAATCTCATCAAGGATAAGAGACCATCCATCTGAATGCAAAATAGTGTCCAATAAAGTGATCCAAAAATGTTGGCCATTCACCAACCATAACATAAATAGTGTAAGCAACCAAGTAGATCAGTTAATATATAGAAAACCACAACATCAATTAAATTCTGACACAAAACTATCCCAGATAAATAATACCAATGTCAGAACAAGTTTCAACAACCATATACAATGCCAAAATAGCCTACCAGCAGGCTCCCACAATTCCAATAAAGAAATAGATAATTGAAGTCAGTGGAGCTAGAACTTCCTGCATCAGAACAATTAACCAAGACAAATTTAAAAACCAAGCAACCTAGTATACACTTCCCAAGCCAATAAATGAAGCCGCCATCTTTCCTTATTTCAGAGCAAGAAAAATTCCATGGTAATTTAAAAGCATAGAAACCATTATCCAAAAATATAGGTGGCTGAAGAGAAAAATGATTAAAAGTTTCATGTGCACCACCCCAATAGCACCAAAACTAGTCCACACAGCCAATAAGAACTTTCATTGTAACAGAGCGAGGAAGTAAAGAAAATGCCTTCCAAAATTTCCAATGGCAGTTCCATGAATCATGAAACAAATTAAATTAAAGAGCCATCAAGTTAAATACAAACATGCGAAGCAGCCAAGTGACTTTTTATCAACTTAAGCAACATAGGAGGAGGAGAAATTCCAACAATATCACCTTGCACCCTCCATTTTGCAAGCCAATCCACACATTTGTTACCCTCTCTATAGGTGAAAGAGTAATGAATATTTAGATTTTGACCCCTATAATATGCCTAATACATCTTAACCAAGGTATGATGTACCATGGTGGATTTAGCTTAGCCAAAAGCATGTTATAAAGAGCTTCAGAGTCTGTTTCTAGAATTATGACATCGAGATTTAGTGATGCAACATTTTGAAGAGCAGCAAGGACAACAATAATTTCAACCTCTATAGAAGAGTTGACAACATAAGGAGAGGGAAAAAAGAACAACACTTACCATTTTCATCCCTGATAAGCCCTCCTATACCAGTATAGGCATTGGAAAAACTTCCATCGGCATTAATGTTGAATCTGTCGTGAGAGGGTGGTGCCTATTTAATTGAAATGGGTTTCCTACCCTTACCCACATTAGGAGAGGCATCATGTCTAATGGAATTCTTCCAAGAATTTTTAAAATAAGCCACTGCATAAGTGGAAGTAGTAGAGGGAGTGTGACAAGAAGCTTCATATTTTTTACTATTTCTGCCCATCCAGATAAACCATAAAATAATACCAGGGAAAGAACCGTGCTTAATGAAGGTTGAATAAAACTCTTTCCAAGTGTTAATAAAAACTTTAAGGGTTAGAATTGAGGGTCAAGTAATGCCAAAGTAGCACCCAATACGTTGCCACACCTCTTTAGCAAAAGAGCAGTCAGAAAACAAGTGTTTAATGATTAAGTCTATTTTTTACAAATATAACAAAAGGAGGCAAGTTTTAACCCTTTCATTTTAAGTATATCATCAAGAGGGAGCAACTTATGAAAATATCTCTAAAGAAAAAAATAAGATAGAGGAGATGAAAATGCCATTAAAATCAAACTCTTTTTTAAATCAGATAGGTAAATCCCTGTCACAATAAAACAGAAAACACAGTATAGGGAATAAAAAAATTATTCAAAAATATCAAGTGGCCACAAAGAGAAGCCTCCCAAACCCTAAAGAAACCATGAACCCATAGAGAGAATTTCACCCTAATACATAATTCCTAGAGTGACATTAAGCTATAACGTGAAATATCATCAAGGATAAGAGACCATCCATCTACATGCAAAACAGTGTCAAACAAAGTGATCCAAAAATGATGGCCATTCACCAACCATAACAAAAATAGTGTAATAAGGATATAACCAATAAGAGAAATAGAACCCCCATAGCAACAACCAAGTAGATCAGTTAATATATAGAAAATCGTACCACCAACTAAATTCTGACACAAACCTGTCCCAGATAAATAATATCAATGTCAGAACAAGTTTCAACAACCATATACAATGCCAAAATAGCATACCAACAGGATCCCGTAGTGCCAATAAATAAATAGATAAATTAAAGTCAGTAGAGCTAGAACTTCCTGCATTAGAACAATTAACCAAGTCAAATTTGAAAACCAAGCAACCTAGTATACACTTCCCAAGCCAATAAATGAAGCAGTCGTCTTTCCATTTTTCAGAGCAAGAAAACTTCCATGTTAATTTAAAAGCATAGAAACCATTATCCAAAAGTATAGGAGGCTGAAGAGAAAGATGATTAAAAGTTTCATGTGAACCACCCCAATAGCACCAAAAACAGTCCATACAGCCAGCAAGAACTTTCATTCCAACAGAGCGAGGAAACAAAGAAAATGCCTTCCAAAATATCCAATGACTGACCCATGAATCATGAAAAAAATTAAAATAAAGAGGCATCAGGTTAAACTCAAACATAAGGAGAAACCAAGTCACTTTTAATCAACTTAAGCAACGTAGGAGGAGCAGAAATTCCAACAATATCACCTTGCACCCTCCATTTTGCAAGCCAATCTGCAGATTTATTACCCTCTCTATAGGTGAAAGAGTAATGAATATTTAGATTTTGCCCCTCTATAATATTATTAATACTTCTTAACTAAGGTATGATATACCATGGTGGATTGAGCTTAGCCAAAAGCATGTTATAAAGAGTTTCAGAGTTTATTTCCAGAATTATGCCATTGAGTTTAGTGAAGCAACAGTTTGAAGAGAAGCAAGCACAAAAATAGTTGTAGCCTCTGTAGAAGTGTTGGCAATACAAGGAGAGGCAAAAAAAGAACAACATTTACCATATGCATCCCTGATAAGCCCTCCTATATCAGTATAGGCATTGGAAAAACTTCCATTGGCATTAACCTTAAACCTGCCGTGAGGGGGTGGTGCCCATTTAATCAAAATGGGTTTTCTACCCCTACCCACATCAGGAGAAGCATCCTGTCTAATGGAATTCTTCCAAGCCTTTTTAAAATAAGCCACTGCATAAGTGGAAGTAGTAGAGGGAGTGTGGCAAGAAGCTTCATATTTTTGACTATTTCTAGTCATCCAAATAAACCATAAAACAATGCCAGGGAAATAACTGTGCTTAATGAAGGTTGGATAAAGCTCTTTCTAAGTGTTAATAGCAACTTTAAGGGTTAGATTTTGGGGCCAAGTAGTGCCAAAGTATCACCTAATAAGTTGCCACACCTATTTAGCAAAAGAGCTGTCAGAAAACAAGTGTTTAAGTGATTCAACCTCTTTTTTACAATTATATCAAAAGGAGGCAAGTTTTAACCATTTCATTTCAAGTATATCATCAAGAGGAAGAAAATTATGAAAATATCTCCAAAGAAAAAATTAGATAGAAGGAGATAAAAGTTTGTGCCAAGTGTAAAAATGCCATTTTTAAGGAGTAAAAGAGTGCAAATTTGAGTAACAGATGTACTAGCATGATGCTTCCAATGGGGAACCTTTTTATCTTGGACATGAATGAGAGTAGTAGCAATAGCAGAGGAAATATCACTAATTAAAGAATTCAGAATATTTAAATTTCTATCACCTCCAATCCAACAATCTGAGACTAACAACTTAACATTATAACCTGAAGTAAGTACAGTACAATACATAGAGATGCCCCAATGATCTTTCAAAAAAGAAATATTTCCATCACCAATGTCCCAAAACATGAATTGAGATGCAACATCCCTAGCAGCAATTACAACCTTCCAAAGCATAGAGTCTCCCACTTTCCAATTGACCGCAGTGGGATGTGAATTTTTACAGTACTTATGAATCATAAAACTTGCCCAAAGTGACTTCCCCAAACAAAATTTAAACCAGATATTACACATGTTTATATCAATAGTATGATTCAGAGTTTTAAAGCCAAGCCAGCCAGCATGAAGAGACTTGCATGTATAGTGCCAAGTAGTCCAACTTTTAGAAGATCTAGATCCCTTCCACAAGAACTTGTTAAAAATAGTTTCAAGATTCCTTTGAGTACTTTTTTTAGCTTTAAGAACTTGCATAGTGTAGTGTGGAAGTGTGGAAAGGACACTTTTCAACAAAGTAAGCTGACCCCCATTAGAAAGGAATGTATTTCTTCAGTCATTGATCTTAAGCCTAACTTTTTCTATCACCTCATCCATTTATGTTTGCTTAGTTCTACCTCTGATAATGTTAACCCCAAGATACTTAATGGGAAGCTTAGAAATATTGTAACTAGTACAATTAGAAGCCTAAGCATGAGTAGATGAGGGAACAACTTTACCAAAATAAATGGAGCCCTTAGCCAAGGCATCATACCCGAAATGTTTTGGAAATCCTTTAATAAAGAAATAATAGCTTTGATGGCAAGTTTTATAGAATTTAAAAACTAAATAGCATCATCAGCATAAGCAAGGTGACTAACCACAATTTTGGATTTATGAGAAAATTGAAGGTAAGGATGCTCATAATGCAGCTTATTAATAAGCCCAGACAAGTAATCAAAGGCAATTATTAAAATAGTGGGAGAGAGGGGGTCTACTTGCTTAATACCTCTGATACCAGAAAAGAAACCATGAGCTTTACCATTAACCATCATACTATAACTATTTTTGGAAAGCCACCTCTCAATGAGAGAAAAAAAATCCTGTTTGAAGCCTTTAGCCTGCAGAATGTTAATGATGAAGTCCCAACTAATAGTGATAAAAGCTTTCTTTATGTCCAACATAAGGACCATGTTTCCCCCCTGCACTTTTTGTCCAACTCTTCAATCATCTCCTGTGCTAAAAGAATATTATCCATATTAGCCCTACCCTTAATGAAAGCAGACTGCTGATTAGCAATAATGTGAATACGATGAGGTTGCAATCTGTTAACTATAATTTTACTTATAACTTTGAATATCATGGTGGTGAGAGAAAGAGGGCAGAAATTCTCCCAGTAATCTTATCATTACCTTTAAGGATAAGCACAATCAGAGCAGAGATGAAATATTTATCAGGGTTATTTCCAAGAAAGAAACTTTGGCAAGAACAACCTTCTTTTTAACAACTTCCCAAGAATGAATGTAAAATGCTTAAGAGAAACCATCAGGGCCAGGAGATTTATTAGGCCAAATTGATTTGTAGGCATTCATAATTTTCTTCTCATTTGAAGGAAAAGACAAAAAAGATTTTTAATATAATTATAATCCTTCACAAAAGTGGGGTCAATTGGCATAGTATGCGTAGATGACTGAAAAAGCTTAGAGAAGTATGTAATAACACTATCACCAATCTCTTCCATAGTAGTTAAAATACTCCCATCCCCATTTTTAATTTTTAAAATGCTATTGATATTTCTTCTCTGTTTTAGGGTGGCATGAAAATATTTAGTATTTCTATCTCCTGCAACAAAGGAAGAATCATTAGCCTTTTATTTAAGCAAGTTTTCCTCTAAAGTAATAACATCCATTAAGCAAAGATGAACTTGAATAACAATGTCCATCAATTGAGGAGATTCCTCAAGTTGTGCTTCCAAGGAATCAAAATTGTATTAAGCATCCTTGACTTTAGTATGAGCATTACCAAAAGCCTGGTAATTCTATTTAGTGAGGTGAGTAGCCATCTTCTTATGTAATTGCCACAGAACAAACCAAGGATTCCCAACTCCATCGAATTTCCAAGCTTGAGTTACCAAATTAAGATAAGTATCATGAGAAGTCCAAACATTAAGAAATTTAAAATGAGATATGGTCAGTTTATCAGTAAAAGCCAGAGTGAGCAAAATAGGATTATGATCAGAGGAAACATGACTCAAATGCTGAACTTTCAAAATAGGAAAATGATTTATAAAAGCATAGTTAGCCAAAAACCAATCCAACCTTTGATAAGTATCTGATACACCTAAAATATATAGTGTTTTTAGACACATTTTTAAACCTATTTTTGAGATATTGCGCTTTAATGGAAGGTATTTTTATGTTTTTCTTATAGATACAGGTAAAAATGCTGAAAAATTCTTAAAGGAGTGAAAAAGGATTAAATTTGGAGCAAAAAGGTGAAAAAATGTGCAAAAGAGTTTTGCGCTTAATCCCCTGATCCGGCGCTTAAGCATCGGTTAAATAGAGAAGGTCGCGCCTAAGCACCAGACGCCTTGCGCTTAAGCGCCAGTGACGGTTATTGGGCTAGTAAATTCAGTTTCTGTGAATTTTGAAGAGGTTTTTGAGGTACTCATTGGCTTAATAGGTGGTTATAACTACCATAAACAAAAATTATCACGAAAGGATGCATCTCTTGGGGAAATACATCAAATTTAGATATATTTTGAAAAGAAACAAAAGCACCTTTTAGAAAATTATAAAAGAAAGAATAATGGACTTTGAGAAGTGCCTGAAAAGGTCTGAAAAAGTATGAGTCCTGAAAGTATTGGAAAGTTTTGAAAGTTCTCATTTGAGGAGTTAGTTTGAAGAGATTTTCAAGCACCACTTTTACTTTTATTTTATCCTTTTTGTTATTATATTTTAAGTGATTGTAAAGAGAAGAGAATCAAAGGAACTTTAAGAGTTTGGTGGATGAGTTGAGATAAGTTTTTATCTTTTTGTTTTGAGACTACTTTTGGTTTTAATTGTGACTTGTTGTTGGTTTGACAATGATTTCTTCTTTTAAACTAAAGTGTGGTTTTGTTTTCTCCAGGATTTTGAGTATTTTTCTTTATCTTTCATCTTAAAATGATAAGTAATTAAGTAATGGATAAAATGAGTAGTTTTCTTTATCTTTCTTCTTAAAATGATAAGTAATTAAGTTTTGGATGGAATTTGTGAGACTTCTTATTGGTTTGACAATGATTTCTACTTTTAAACTAAAGTGTGGTTTTGTTTTCTCCATGGATTTTGATTTGACAATGATTTCTACTTTTAAACTAAAGTGTGGTTTTGTTTTCTCCATGGATTCTGAGTGACTATGATTTCTTCTTTTAAACTAAAGTGTGGTTTTGTTTTCTCCATGGATTTTGAGTAGTTTTCATGAGACTTTTTGTTGGTTTGACAATGATTTCTTCTTTTAAACTAAAGTGTGGTTTTATTTTCTCCATGGATTTTGATAGCTTTATTTATCATCGAAGTAATTAAGTTTTGGATGGAAGTTGTGGAGAGTATTGATCTTTAATGTTGGAAGTTGTGATGTATTAAGTTTTGGATGGAAGTTGTGGAAAGTATTGATCGTCAATGATGGAAGAAGTTGTGATGATTTAAATCCATGCACTTCATTTACTTCTTGATTTGGCCAATCCAGATGTTAAAATTTTTTGTGAGGATTGTAAGAACCAGGCTGATATTGTCTCGGTCAACTATTGGAAAGAATCACGTGAGGTTGTATGAATGAGAATGTAGTTCATATGATTAAGTGCAAATAAATAGGAAAATATTCATTGAAGGGTGTAGAGTTAGAGAGAAAGAATAAAGCCCCCAACTTGGTTTATTATTTTAGGTTCTGATACGAGAATGTTAACCCTCAGGTGGAGGGAATCGAGGGAACTCTAGAGTGAGAGTATCTTCCCTGCCTAGCCGGTCTTCAGAATCATTCAAACTTTAAATTAGCCGATGTTCTTTATAGCATCTCTAGTAAGTGTAGGGAATATTATTGCTTCTATTTGACACAACACAATTTGCATACTTTCACAATAAAATTCCAATACTTATTACTGATTCATAACAAGAAGAAAGATATTTTCATATTCATAACAAAAACTCTATTTATCTTTTTAAATTTTTATTGTTCTATCAAAATAATGAAAATACAAAAAATTCTTAAATTTTCATTACCGCAAAAATCATCTTTAGTTTAGATAATTATTATTTTATTAAAAATAGAAAGTTTACTGTTCAATAGTGCATATTGCGTATTCTTCCTATGGGTTCGATATTCAGGTTTTAATCAAAAAGTCCTATATTATTTGATAATGATACGTATACTTGCGTAGTATCCCGATATATATAAATTAAAAATTAAAATTACTATTTTTCTTCAGGATCAAGTTTTTGATTTTGTTGCAAAGTAAGGAAATATAAGTGAAATATAATCTAAATTATTGTTGTACTGTTCATATTATCAGTATCCAGGGATCAAGTTTTTAGCGTCGTTGCCAGGGAGAAATTGATTTTGAAAGAAAATTTCTAATTTTAGAAAGTCTTATTTAAACTTTAAGTTATCATATCTTATTTTATTTTATTTTAATTCATTTTATTATATGTTAGTGTATGCGAATTCAGGTTCTGAATGACTAGTGCCCTACGATTCTGAATTAGAAAGATCTATTAGAAAAATCACAATAACCAAAAAAAAAATATATTTTGAAAAATAAAAAAAAATTACAGAAATGACAGACCAAAATAATCAAAATGTTCAAATTTATTAAGATTTTAGACCTTTAAGAGATTATGCCAACCCTACTATAGATGAACTTCATTGTAGTAATCAAAAGCCTACTATAGTGGCTAATTCATTTGAGCTTAAATCTGCTAATATCCAAATGGTATCAAATAATCAATTTGGGGGATCACCAACTGAAAATCCAAATTTACATCTTGCCAATTTTCTAGAATTATGCGTTACCTTTAAATACGATGTTGTATCAGATGATGCCATAAGACTTAGGTTGATTCCTTTCTCACTGAGGGATAAAGCTAAGATGTGGTTGAATTCGTTAGCACCTAAATCTATCAGAACTTGGGGTGATTTAGCGCAGAAATTCCTTGCTAAACATTTACCACAATCAAAAATTGTAAAGCTTAGTAATGATATTACCTATTTTAATCAGCTTGATGGGGAATCTACTTATGAAGCATGAGAAAGATTTAAAGAACACTTAAGAAAGTGTCCACACCATGCTATACCAGGTTGGTTGATAATTTTAATATTTTATAATGGATTAGTTGGATCTCTTAGATCAATTATCGATGCCGCTACTTATGGTTCATTAACGTCAAAACCATTTCATGATGCCTATGCTTTAATTAAAGAAATGGCTACCAATAATTTTTACTTGACTTCTGAGAGGGTAAATCCTAAGAAAGTAGTCAATATTCATGAAACTATTGCATTTTCCATGTTAGCAAATCAAGTTGCTGAAATTTCAAGGAAGTTAGACCAATTTGGAATGTATTTTTCTCAACCAATTTCAATGACTGAAGAGAATTCATTAGGCCAAATGGTAGATTTTCAAGCATCATTATAAACTTTGAATGCCATAAATAATAAGCAGAATAAACCATATTTAAATTATTATAACCCAGGTTGGAAGAACCATCCCAACTTTAACTGGAATAACATTTCGAGTTGTAATAATCAGTAATGGGGGAAAAATCAAGGAAACCCATTGGGAAACTAAAACAACCAAGGGACTAATAATTATAGATCTACTTATTCTCCAGGTTTCAACAATAATACACAATTTAAGGAGAAGAAGTTGTCTATATACGAAGTGGTCTTACAAATGGGAAATAAATTACAAAGTCAAGGAGCTACAAATAGAAATATTGAGAATCAACTTGGGCAAATAGAAAATTTATTAAGTACTAGATCCCAAGGAACACTTCCTAGTAATACTGAATCAAATCCAAAAGACCAAAATAAAGAACAAGTTAAATCCGTTCAACTTAGAAGCCAAAAAGAGTTTGAAGGTCAGGTTCAAAAAGAAATTAAAGTAGAGGGAGAAGAAATTGAAGAATCGAAAGAGGACGCTCCAAAAGATTCTGAGAGACCTATTTCTCTACCAAAAAATTATTTGGAAAAACCACCACCTCCATTTCCTCAGAAACTTCTTCAGTAGAAGTTGGATAAGCAATTTTTAAAAATTCTAGAAATATTTAAGAAGCTTACAATTAATATTCCATTTGCTGAAGCCTTTGAACAAATGTTGAGCTATGTAAAGTTTATGAAGGATATTCTCAACAGGGAAAGGAAATTTTAAGATAATGAGACTATTGAACTTAGTGAGGAGTGCGGTGCGATAATTCAGAAGAAGCTTCCTAAAAAGCTTAAAGATCCTGGTAGCCTAACAATTCCATATGCAATAGAAGATAAATTTTATGGGACAGCTTTATGTGATTTAGGTGCAAGCATTAAGCTTATGCCATTATAAATATTTAAAAGAATGGGATTAAGAAAAATAACCCCTACTACTGTAACTCTGAAGTTAGCAGATCATTCGATAACATACTCTAAATGAGTTATAGAAGATGTCCTAGTGAAAGTGGGTCAATTTATCTTTCTTGTTGATTTCGTTGTGCTAGATATGGAGTAAGATAAATAGATACCTATAATTTTGGGGAGACCTTTCCTAGCCACAAGAAGAGCAATGATAGATGTGCAAAAAGGGGAATTAACAATGCGCGTCAATGATCAAACTGTAATTTTTAACATTTCAAATTCAATGAAATACCCTACAAAAAATAAAGATAATGAATGCTATAGGATGGATGCTATAAGATATCTAAGTGAATGCCATTTTAGAACTACTTATGAAGAAAAATCTGAAGTACAAGATTTGGAACATGAGCAAGAAGAGGAATTAAATCAATATGAAGATCTTTTTAAGGAAAATTCAAACTATGATCGAGAAAGTTTTGAAGTTTTGGACACGACAGACAAAGATAAATCATTTTGTCCATCTATTGAAAAACCTCTAGAACTAGAGTTGAAGTTACTTCCTGATCATTTAAAATATGCCTTTTTAGGGGATTCCTCTACTTTGCTAGTTATAATTTCCTCAAAATTAACAATGGAAGAAGAAGAAAGGTTCATGAAAATTCTGAAAAATTTTAAAAAAGCCTTTGGATGGACAATTGCTGATATTAAAGGAATCAGTCCTTCAATTTATATGCATAGAATTCATATGGAAGAGAACTGCAAACTCAGGGCTGATCCGCAAAGGAGATTTACTCTTGTTATGAAAAAAGTTGTAAAGAAAAAAATTTTAAAGTGGTTAGATGCTAGAATTATCTACCTTATTTCAGATAGTGCATGGGTTAGTCCAATTATTGCGTTCCTAAGAAAAGAGGAGTAACTGTAACTGTAAATGAACATAATGAGTTAATACCTACTAGACAAGTTACAGGGAAGGAGTAATTGTAACTGTGAATGAGCATAATGAGTTAATACCTACTAGACAAGTTACAGGGTGGGTGAATATGCATTGATTATAGAAAAATAAATCTTGAGACTAGGAAAGATCATTTTTCATTACCCTTTATAGATCAAATGCCGGATTGACTAGTTGGGCATAAATACTTTTATTTTCTGGATGGATATACTGGTTATCACCAAATTCAAATATCTCCTGAGGATCAAGAGAAACAACTTTTACCAGTTCTTATGGTACTTTTGCTTTTAGAAGGATGCCCTTTGGTTTATGTCTTTGGGATCAAGAGAAAACAACGTTTGCCAATCATTATGGTACTTTTGCTTCTAGAAGAATGTCCTTTGGTTTATGTAATGCCCTTGCTATATTTCAAAGATGTATGATGGCAATTTTTTGTGATTTAATTAAAAAAGGGATTGAAGTATTCATGGATAACTTTTTAGTGTTTGAAACTTTATTTGACTTATGTTTAGAACATTTATCCAAAGTTCTTAAGCACTGTGAAGAAATAAATTTAGTCCTTAATTGGGAAAAATGACAGTTTATGGTAGCAGGAGGAATTGTATTAGGACATCAAATATAAAAAAATGGTATGGAAGTAGATCCTCCTAAAATTTAAGTGATTGCTAATTTACATTATCCAACAAATGTAAGGGAAATTAAGAGTTTTTTAGAACATAGCTGGATTCTACAGGCGATATATTAAAGACTTTTCAAAGATTGCTAAGCCTTTATGCCATTTGAGTTTTTTAGGACATGTTGGATTCTACAGGTGATATATTAAGGACTTTTCTAAGATTGCTAAGCCTAGGACATGCTAGATTCTACAGGCGATATATTAAGGACTTTTCTAAGATTGCTAAGCCTTTATGCCATTTACTGGGCGATATATTAAGGACTTTTCAAAGATTGCTAAGCCTTTATGCCATTTACTAGAGAAAGATGTAAATTTTAATTTTGATGAGGAATGCCTGAAAGCTTTTAAGTTATTAAAAGAAAAAATAATCACTGCACCAATTATAGTTTCACCAAATTAAGAAAAACCTTTTGAATTAATGTGTGATGTTAGTGATTATGCTATTGGAGCTGTTTTAGGACAAAGATATGATAAAATTTTCAAAGTTATTTACTATGCTAGTAAAACTCTTAATGAAACTCAAATTAATTATACAACAACTCAAAAAGAGTTATTAGCAATAGTATATGCTTTTAATAAATTTAGATCATATTTAATTGGACCTCATTGTGTAGTGCATACAGATCATTCTGCTATTAAGTGTTTAATGAAAAAGAAGGATGCTAAACCTAGACTTATAAGATGGATTCTTCTTTTGCAAGAATTTGATTTTTTAACAGTAGATCAAAAGGGGATTGAAAATCATATTGCTGATCTTTTGCCCAGGCTTGAATTAGAAAAACCACTCTATTTTGAAAATAAAATTAATGAACATTTTCCAGATGAAAAATTGTTCACTATTAATGAGTGGCGTGTTCCGTGGTATGTGACATTGTGAACTTTATTGTTCGTGATATTATACCATATGGAATGACATATTAACAGAAAAGGGAATTTATTTCTGAAGCTAAGACTTAGTTTTGAGATGACCCATTTTTATATAAATAAGGAAAGGATCTGATTATTCAAAGATGTGTAACATTAGAAGAAACTTTTAAGATTATCCAAAAATGTCATAATTATGATTTTGGGGGACATTTTGGCGTTGATAAAACAACATACAAAATTTAACAATCTATATTTTATTGGCTAACAATTTTTAGAGATGTTAATGCTTATATCAAAACTTGTGATAGATGTCAAAGAGTAGGCAATATCCTTCTAGAAGAAATGAGATGCCCCTCAATTATATGCTAGAAGTTGAAATATTTGAGGTTTGGGCTGGAAGAAATAAGATGCCCCTTAATTATATGCTAGAAATTAAAATATTTGATGTTTGGGGATTAGATTTCATTGGACCATTTATACCATCTGTCAGAAATTTATATATTCTGTTAAGAGTGGACTATGTATCCAAATGGATAGAAGCTATTGCTTTACCTCGATGTGATGCTCAAAGTGTTGCAAAATTTTTGAAAATGAATATATGTTGTAGATTTGGGATGCAAAGAGTTATCATTACTGATGGGGGGAAGTGATTTCAGAAATTCTGTAATGGAGAAATTATTAAAAAATATCATATAAATCATAGGATTGTTACTGCTTATCATCCTCAGACAAGTGATTAGGCTGAATTATCCAATCGAAAACTCAATAGAATTATGGAAAAATCTGTGAATCCAACAAAAATGGATTGGTCAGTTAAACTTGACTATGCTTTGTGGGCTTATAGGATTGCATACAAAACTCCTATAGGAATGTCCCCAAAAGCTTGTCACTCGGTTGAACTTTAGCATAAGGCATATTGGGCGATTAAAGGGTTCAAAAGATGCTGGTGAGAAAAGATTTTTATAGATAAATGAGCTTAAAGAGATAAGGAATGAATCTTTTGAAAGTGCCAAAATTTATAAAGAAAAGAAGAAGATGTGACATGATTAAAGGATTCTTACTAAAAATTTTTAGCCAGGGCAACAGGTTTTGCTATATAATTCAAGGTTAAGTTATTTCCAAGTAAACTTAAGTTTAGGTGGATGGGCCCATTTATTGTGATTAAAGTTTATCCTTATGGAGCTGTGGATATTAAAGATCCCAAGTTTAAGAAAATATTTAAAGTTAATGCACATAGACTGAAACCTTATTTTATAGGGGATCAACATAAGTTTAATGATGGAATGATGTTGGGTCAACCAGAGTAAGCACTGGTTACGTCAGGCTGACGACGTAAAATGAAACGCTTTATGTTATCAGTGTGTTTTTATTTTGATTGTTGTTTTATGTGTGATTAAGAAAATTTAGGGTAGTATTTTTAGACTATTATGTGTTAGTATTGATTTTAAGACATGTTAAAAAGAGAATTTGGAAATTAAGTTGACTAGTGCAAAAATGTGCACTAGCGTTTAAGCGCCAAATCCAGTGCTTAAGCGCGACAGTTTAAAAACATGTGTAAAATTAATATTCTACAAGGGAAAATTGGCTAGAAGTTAGCAAAAATGTGCCAAGGCAGTTTCTACACGTGTCTAGGAGTTATTGGAAGGATTTAGGTCTATAAGTAGAAGGGTTTAGTGAAGGAATTTCACCCTAGATCATTTCTAGCCCTAAAATCTAAGAGAGAGATACATTTTAAGATGATGTCTTCATGGGAGATGGATTTGAAGAAGAAGAAGGAGGGGACCATGAGGAAGAAATTCATTAATCAAAGTGCACAAGAGATGTATAACAGTTTCTTAGCCGTTAGTATTGAAGGGATATCAGATAAGATCAACAAAATTGAAAATACCATGTCTGTACTGGAGACTAAGGTATTGGAGATTCATGCACATCTTGAGCATATTGGCTGACAATTAAAAATACAATTTAGCCACATTAGTTATATAAAGGAAGCAAATAAGGAGATGTTCCTTAAGCAAAAGTGGATTGAAAAAGATTGCATTAGAGCATGTCACGACCGTTCGTTTTATCAACTTTATATTCCAGTTGCCCCAGGAGAGACTAATGAAAGACCTGAATTTGTTCCTTCTAATAAATAATGGAATTTAGTTCTATGTTTAAAGTTATGTTTTTGTGTGTTTAAGGACGTTATCCTTAAGTGTTTTAGTGTTTAAGACTTGCTTTTAGTGTTTGTGTTACTTGGGTGTTTAATTGTGAAAAATTGTTAAGTGTTTGTATTTAGGAAAATTTTCTCATCCAAGACTATTTGGAATAAGAACTAAGTGTTTAAATTTATTTGTACTCGTTTGTGAATTAATATAAGTTTGTTTGTGTGAATTTTTGTGTTGTTTTAGCCTTGAATTGAAATAGTTATTAAAGAGAATTTTGAGATAAAAGAGAGTTATAGGATGTTAAAAATAGTCATTTAAGTGTTATGAGACCATTTAGGGGTGGTTTACTTGGGCAAATAGTGCATTTTACTGTAATTTGAAATTTTTGAAAATTGTGCACTGGCGTCTAAGCACCACATCTCGCGCTTAAGTGCGAGCAAAGCCGAGCTAAGCGCCACTTACCCGTGCTTAAGCGCCGGTTCATGAAAACAGGTTCGCGAATGGTTAAAAGTGAAAATTTGAGCAAAAAATAGCCATTTTTATCCTCCCATCACATTCAACCTCTCAAAAACAAGATTTTAGACTGCTAGGGCACACCATTAAGTGGAGATTTCTTGGTAGAATCATGAAAAATTTGATAGATTCAATTTTCTTAAGGTAAGATCTATACTTCTATGCAAAAAATTTGGATTTTCACCATGTATTTTGAGTACAGTTGGAAGAATTCAAAAATTCACTATTCATGGAGAAAAATGAGAAAAAATCTATGGAAATTGCATAATAAGTGTAGTTTAAGCTTTTGAAAGTTTAGTTTAGTGGTTTAGACTTGATTTTTGAAGTTATTGTTGAAATTTATCAAATTTGTATAATGGCACCAAGGATGAAGAGGAGCAAAGGCAAAGCCCCATTCGATTCGAGTAAATTTGTTAGTTCAAAAGCTCAAGATCGGTATAGTGATGCATTGCAATCACGCAAATCAATTCAAGAGTGATATTTTAGAAATCCAGGTGCAGATATGTGGAAGACTTAATTGTTCGCCGATAGTGAGAACAATTTTGTTGTGGCAGTTATATCTGTTGTGAGGGAGTTCTATGCAAATCTCCCTGAAGCTGAAGACAACCGAGTTATGGTTCGAGGAAAGTTGGTACCTTTTTCGCCAGAGGTAATCAACTTGTTTTACCATTTACCACCAGACACGTTATATTTCTACGCAAATTATAGCCCTACTGAAGCAGAGTTAGAGGAGATTATCTCTTACTTGACTATTGGGAGAGGACTTTGGAAGATCACTAATGAGAGGAGAGTAAATTTCCAAACTTCAAAGTTATGTGCACCTTCAAAGGCCTGACACTATTTCATTTTTGCTCGTTTGCTTCCAACCAATCATATCAGTGAAGTGATTAGAGAAAGATCGACGTTGAACTATTATATTCAAGAGGGAAAGCTCATCAACATTGGAGCTTTAATCTGTCAGACTATCATCAGTTCTGCTACAACTGTTACAACTGCAGATCTGGGATTTGCTTCCTTGATCTTTTCTTTGTGTGAGCAGACTGAAGTTAAATATGATAGCTGGGAGAAAGTGTATTACCTCTAAAGCCCATCACTAAGGTGAATGTGAAGACTTATTATGAGCATTCAATTTTTGTCTGGAGAGGAGGATTTTCTCACAGCTATTGACTGGAGACGTCTGCTGCTTCTACCTCTACGACTTCTACATCTAGACCACCTACTTCACGTGCTTCTACATCTCGAAGTGAGTCTACTGAGACCCGAGATCAATCATTGTATAAGATGATGAATAATATTAATTTTACCGCTGATATGGTACAAAATTTAGAGCGTTTAGCAGAGCATACTAATAGGTACAATAGGAGAAAAAGTGATTATGAAGAGAAATTTCACTCATCTATGGAGAGCCTCATTAAGGGTAACCAAGGAGTTCAATTTCCTCCATATCCTAGATACCCTGATTATGAGCCTGCGAAAGTTTAGGATAGCGGTGATTCAAAGGATAAAGAGTAGAGCTGAGAGATTTATTTTATGATTGTAATATGATATGAACTATGTGGTCTAGGCCGCTACATTTGCATCTGTGTGTTGTTTTGGACTATGTTGTGTTTTGGACTTTTATGTTTTAGTATCGTGTGTTGGTTTGAACTATATGATGTGGTTTGTATTTTTATGTTTAAGTGAGAATTGTGATGTGATGTGTTTTCATGTTTTGGACTTGAGAAATGTATGTATGTTTACTTGTTTAGATATTGTTATTTGTGAGACTTTTATTTTTAATTGTATTGTAATGTTTGTGTTAGTTAATAGTTTGTTTTAAAATTTTAGGGTAGTAACTATTGTGAGTTATGTGATTTAGTTAGTTTAGAACTTAACTTAATTCTATATCTGTTGTAAAGTTGAAAATCTAGCTAACTTAGATCTTAAATTTAAATTTTTGAATTCATGTTAGTGTGTTTGTTTTTATGCTGAGAATGTGAAATCAAGTTACTGTGTTAGTTTACTTCTATGTTTATACCCACTGCTTAGAAGTCAATTGAATCTCTACATGTTAAATTTAAATGAAAATATAGAAAATTTGATCAAAAATTAATTATACTCTTGTTTTTAGTTTTATACTTGTATCATTAGGGTATAAAAATTTCTGTTAGTATGTTATTTTAAATTTTCATTCTTGCTTATATATATATGATGCTAAAGTTTTTAATCTGTTTGGGGGGAATGAAAAATATTTTTAAAACTGGAATTTTACTTGTTCTCAAATGCGGTACAAGTGAATTTGAATTGAAAAAAAAAATTGATTATGTATATGAAGTTATATTCGGGAAGTAAAATTTGATTTTAGAAATGAGTAAGAAAATTTAGTTAAAATTTTTAGTAATGAAAGAGAAGTAAAATTTGATTTTAGAAATGAGTAAGAGAATTTAGTTAAAATTTTGAGTAATGAAGAATATAAAAGTTTTTAATGTAGAAAATGATTAATATAAATAACTATCTTTAGTAAGAAACATTGTATTTTTTAAAATTTTGAAGTAAAATTTGATTTTAGAAATGATTAAGAAAATTTAGTTAAAATTTTAAGTAATGAAGAAAAACTTTAAGTTAAAAATTTTTAGATAGAAATGAGTAAAAAAATTTAGTTAAAATTTTAAGTAATGAAGAAAAACTTTAAGTTAAAAATTTTTAGTATAGAAAAAATGATTTTAATTATATGTGACTGTCTTTAGTAAGAAAAATTGTATTTTTGAAAAATTTAGATAATTTAGACTTTTATTTTTGATACTTAAATTTCTTTTATTAAAAATTTAGATAATTTAGAATTTTATTTTTAATACTTAAATTTATTTCATCAAAATAATTTTCAAGACTATTATTATGTTTATAAGTAAAAGACTTATATCAAGACTTTGCTTTAGGAAAGGAGAAGTGGAATTCAAAATCCATTAGAGGCCTATCTAGATACAGTAATCCTTGCCTAAAAAAGAAAAGAAAAAAAGAAAGAAAAGAAAAAGAAAAGAAAAAAGAAAGAAAAGAAAAAGAAAAAAAAAGAAAGAAAAGAAAAAGAAAAAGAAAAAGAAAAACAGGGAAAAATTAGGAAGGAGAAACTTGAGGATTAGTGCCTAATCAAAAATTGGTTCTACATTTGATCTTTTTAAAGTATAAGACTTGAGAAACTCTTAAGCTTATAGATAAAATATAGTAAGTAAAATTATTTTTAAAGAAATATTTTAAGTGGAGATGATAAAAGAACTAAATTCTAATTTTGGAAAATCTATAATATATTTTTAAATTAGATAGAAACTCATATTTTCATCTTTCTTAACTTTAATAATTTTTAAACATTAAGTTGGTCTCATTTACTGAGTATTTTTTCTAAAGTAGACTGCTATATTTATAAATCAAAATTTTAATAGCTTCTAAAGAAACTCATATACATATCATACATATTTAGTTTTTAAAGATTGAAGTGCCACTTGAGGTAAGTTTGGGAGATTTTGATACACCAAAAATATAAAGTGTTCTTAGACACATTTTTATACCTATTTTTGAGATATTGTGCTTTAATGGAAGGTATTTTGTATTATTCTTGCACATATAGGTAAAAATGAGTGAAAAATGCTTAAAGGAGTGAAAAAGGACCAAATTTGGAGCAAAAAGATGAAAAATTTGCAAAAGAGTTTTGGCGCCTAAGCGCCAGATCCAGTGCTTAAACGCCAGTTAAACAGAGAAGGCCGCGCCTTATCGCCAGAGACCCCGCACTTAAGCGCCAATGGTAGTTATTGGGCGAGTAAATTTGATTTCTGTGGATTTTGAAGAGGTTTTTGAGGCACCCATTGGCTTAATAGGTGGTTATAACCACCATGGACGAAAATTATCATGAAAGGATGCATCTCTTAGGGAAATACATTCAAATCTTGACATATTCTGAAGAGAAACCAAGACACCTTTTAGAAAATTATAAAAGAAAGAAGTGAGGACTTTGAGAAGTGTCAAGAAAAGGTCCGAAAAAGTGTGAGTCCTGAAAGTATTGGAAAGTTTTGAAAGTTCTCATTTAGAGAGTTAGTTCGGAGAGATTTTCAGGCACCACTTTTACTTTTATTTTATCCCTTTTATTATTTTATTTTGAGTGATTGTAAAGAGAAGAGAATTAAAGGAACTTCAAGAATTTGGTGGAGGACTTGAGATAAGTTTTATCATTAGACTACTTTTCGTTTTAATTGAGACTTGTTGTTGGTTTGACAATGATTTCTTCTTTTAACCTAAAGTGTGGTTTTGTTTTCTCCATGGATTTTGAGTAGTTTTCTTCATCTTTCTTCTTAAAATAATAAGTAATTAAGTTTTGGATGAAAGTTGTGGAAAGTATTGATCTTCAATGATGGAAGTTGTGATGATTTAAATCCATGCACTTCATTTTCCTCTTAATTTGACCAATCCAAATGTCAAAATTTGTTGTGAGAACATGTAAGAACTGGGCTGGTATTATCTCAGTCAAACACTGGAAAGAATTACATGAGGATGTATGAATGAGAATGTAGTTCATATGACTGTGTGCAAATAAATAGGGAAACATTCATTAAAGGGTGTAGAGTTAGATGACTTTAAAGTGACAGGTTAAAGCCCCTAACTTGATTTATTGTTTTTGTTTCTGATACGAGAATGTTAGCCCCTAGGTGGAGGGAATCGAGGGAGCTCTAGAGTGAGAGCTGGTATCTTCCCTGCCTAGCCGGTCTTCAGAACTATTCAAACTTTTAATTAGCCAATGTTCTTTATAGCATCTCTAGTAATGGTAAAGAATATTATTGCTTCTGTTTGGCACAACACAATTTGCATACTTCAACAAAAAAATTCCTATACTTATTACTGATTCATAACAATAAGAAAGATATTTTCATATTTAGTGCTTTTCTTCTACAAAAACTCTAATTATCTTTCTAAATTGTTATTGGTCTATCAAAATATTGAAAATACCAAAAATATTTAAAATTTTATTACTGAAAAAATCATCTTTAGTTTAGATAATTATCTTTTTATGAAAAATAGAAAGTTTATTGTTCAATAGTGCATATTGCGTATTCTCCCTGTGGGTTTGATATTTAGGTCTTAATCATAAAGTTCTATATTACTTGATAATGATATGTATACCTGCATAGTATCCCAATATATATAAATTAAAAGTTAAAATTCTTATTTTTTTTCAGTATCAAGTTTTTGGTTTTGTTGCAAAGTAAGGAAATATAAGTGAAATATGATCTGAATTATTGTTGTACTTTGCATATTAGCAGTATCCAGGGATGAGTATCCCAAGTCATAAAGGCCTACATTAGCAATAGAGTTAGAAAACCTATTAATAAGAGAAGGCTCAACTCTACCACCCCCTTTTCTCTCCAAAGGCTTCATGATCATATTGAAATCACCACCTACAAACCAATTCTCATGTATGATGTTTCACATAGACTCAATTTTATGTCAAAGCTGATTTCTTTCATGAATATGAGAGCTAGAGTAAACAAAAGTGCCCCATCCATAAAAGTCTTCAACAGAAATTTGAGAAAGAATATATTGCTCCTCATCATCTACAATAGAAAGAGTGACCGTGGGCTTCCAAAAAAGCCAATTTTTTTTGTTAACATTGCAATGTGAACGATAACCTTTGAACGTATTATGAATTTTGTGTTTATTAATTTGAAGAAAAGGTTCCAAAATAGCAAAAATGAGTAATTTATGGACCCTACATAGATTTTTGAGCCTATTAAGGGAGTTAGGGTCCGCCACTCCCCTAATATTCCATACCATTACATTTAACATGGTGATGTGATCCAAACCTTCTAGAAGATCTAGTAGGATTGACCAATTGTTCCCCATCAGAGTGATATATGCCTTCCTGTATAATGTTACCAACATCAAGCTAGATAGCTCAAAGTCACATTTAGCCTTTTTTCTAAAATTCTTTTGCACCTGCCACTCATTTTCGAAAGTTATATTAGCATTAGATAAAGAAGTATGTATGTCAATAACATCTGAGATAGTTCCAACTATAGGAAACTGAACCATAGTGCTATAAGAGGGGAGGTGTCCCTTATCAGTATTGTGCCCCACAAGCATTGTTTCTACAGACTCTTCCAAAGCCACATTTGTATCATTTTCATTTAAATTTTCACCCAACACAACTTCTTCATTCATCTACAATTGTTGAGGGTTAATATCATTAAAAGTATGTAAGATATCATTACCTTCCTGAAATTCATTGGTGATCATATGTAGATGATTTCCGTCCTCATAAGTATGTGTAGCTCCTGTGCCTACAGGTTGTAAAGAAGAGATGACATTAATAATAACATGATTTTTAATTGGATCAACCCCAGATTCAACATTAATTGGGACTTTAGGGGGTTCAATATTAATGTTAGTAGCAGGTGGAATAGTATGTCTTTCTTTGTGAGTGATTTGAGTTGTGGATTCAAGCAAAAACAAGAAGTGGTTTGATGACCAAACATAGAATAATGAGTGCATGTCGGCACTATTTTTGGTGTGGGGTTTGCCCGTAAGAAGCTGTCGGTCAACGGAATTGAAATCCCGTTGCCCGCTTCNGTAATTAAAGTTACCTAAGAACACTCTCAATAAAATCAAGAAAAAATTATCTTCAAAGAGTTCAAATGGTAAGGATATTTCAAAGGTATTGGATGGAGAAATACGAAAGGGATTGGTCCAAATTTGGAACATTTTGTTTTGGAGTTCAAAGGAGGAAACACTAGAGGATATCACTGATACGAAAGAAAACTTCAGTGATTTCCCAAGCTATCCTATTGTTTGGCTTCAATTTAAGAGAAATCATTTA
>JXCR01144418.1:17818-52131 GCA_002079205.1 Phalaenopsis hybrid cultivar
TTGTATTGGCTCTTCTTCGTTTACGTCCCCCGCCTCGATCTCGAGTGCGTGAACTAAAAGAATCTTCACCATCATGTTGTAAGGAGGTAGTTGAATGGTCTCCTTTTTGTTCTTTTTCTGAATTTTTATTTGTTGTAACTTCTCGGGAGAAGACAATTTTCTTTGGAAGTGTATAATAAGCAGCATCTTCATGAATACCAACCTCATGTACTGAAAATGGTTGTAGATCTCCTTTAATGCAATGTTCTTATTTTTCTTTGCAGTATTTGATGCATTGGTGTAGAGACGATGGAACCATGTTGTTTTCATGAATCCAAGGTCGACCAAGTAGAGCGTTGAAAGGGGTCTCGGCGTCGATGATATGAAATTTTGCGGTTGTTGCTAGTTCCCCAACCTTCATAAGTAATGTAATTGATCCAAGGGCTCTTTCTCCTTTTTGGTTGAACCTTCTTAACATCATTTTGTCTGTTGTAAGCTCTTGGGCTTCGATGTCCAGATAAGCTAGTGTTCGTAGACTCATCAAGTTAAGAGATGCTCCAAGATCCACTAAAACTTTGGACAACACAAATTTACCGATGTTAACAGAGATATAGAGTGGTCTATTGTGGTCGGCTGTACCGAGTAGTAAATCTTCATCTGTGAAGGTTACTCCAGATTGTTCTCTCAATGGGCAAACTTCATCTGAGGATGTGCTGGCCAACTGAGCTAAGCAAATCTCTGGATCAAGCAAAGCTGTAACTAGAGCTTCCCTCATCTCCTTTGACAGGATCAGAGCGTCATAGATGCTTAGTCGAGTCGGCAACTTCCTAAGATGTGCTAGCACATTGTAATCCACTTTATTTTTTCCTGTGGTTTTATCATGATCATGTTGTTTTTCCATTGGTGGAGGTGGAAGTAACTCTTCTTGAATTACAATTTGTTTTCCTTTATCCGTTGGAGCTGTTCTTGGAGGTAACACTTTTCCGCTCCTTAAATTTATTTCTGTGATTTCTTCTTGAGATGTTGTTGTTGAATCTCCCAATGTATCTTCTTTATCGGAAAGTTCCAAGTTGATTATTAACGGTGTGCCATGGCACTTGAGGATTGGTTCCTCACTTCTGGTACTGTCGTAAGTGATATCGTCGAATTCTTCTTTAGTATTGAACGTATTAGACTCAAGTATGATTTGAGGATCATTTTGAGGATCGAGATTGATATTAAGTTGGTTATTTACATTATCCCCAGAAACAGTAAAGACGTAGCCAACATCATTATCATTATATTCATCAGGTCCCGGCGATATTAGGTTGGTTATTTATGTTATCACTAGAAATAGTAAAAAAATAGCCAACATTATTATTATTACATTCATCAGGTCCCGGATGGACAAAAAGATAATCATACAAAGTCAAGGGTTCGAGGATTTTCTTTCCCAAATCCGAGACAACATATCTAGTAAAGGCAACCCCTATCCTACCCCTAGTGCTATCAACAAAAATTGTTCTTTTTCTTTATCTTCTTTGATTTTGATGACGATGGTTCTTGTAATGAAGTTTCCATCTCTGGTCTGACAGACTGAAGATTCTGATATGTAGAGATGAAGTTTCTATCTCTGATCTGACAAACTGAAAATTCTGATATGTAGTCTGTCTGGAAGCGTTCTAGATTTGTTTTCACTTTCTTGGAGCTTTGCTCTATGTCGTATCCCATCCATCTTTGGTATATGAGGAAGATCCTTCTGATGATTCCTGTATATAATTTAGGACTTTCTTGAGCTTGTTCCAAGTTGAACTCCATCCGTCCTTTTTAGTGTATGGATCAAGTTGGGAGANGTTGTGACTGACCTTGGATTACGACCATAGCAGTCATAGTGGCGGTCATTTCTTCTATCTTTTTCTCCAATGAACTGACATGTTCATCTTTTTGGAGAAGTTCTCTTTGCATTTCTTCAACGACATTTTCATCTCGTGAGAATGCAGAAGCTCTTGTTTCAACAACATGGATATCCATGAAGTCTTCTTCAAGATAGTCACTGTATTCAAAGTCTTCATCTTCTTCACTTACGGAGACTCCATGTTCTCGAGCTAACTCATAGATCTCATTTGTAATCAAAATCTTCATCTTCTTCACTTACGGAGACTCCATGTTCTCGAGCTAACTCATAGATCTCATCTCGATGGACTGCACAACAAATAGCAAATATCTCAGCCTCGTAACGGACCGACAGGAAAACCTTGGTCTCCTACTACGAGGGCCTATAGGACAAGATAAATAAAGAAGTTTGCTCGGACATCTAAATGATCCAGGTAAGGAACTTATTTCAAGAAAGAGGACCCAGTCCTCATAGAGGGGAATTGCTCCAATAATCTTCTTGGCAAGTATATTTGTAGTGGAGTCATTAATATGGCCGTAGAATTAGAGCAATCTAAGTCCTGAGGAGGGGAACCCTCACAGTTATCATGGTCGGGGTGTAATCCACACAACCAGACAATACAATAGAGTGATTCTTAGCCAAGAGAGTGCTAAATTTCCCATCAACTGAAACCACAACAGGTAAATAGACCTGTGGCTAAGTCAGCTGCAGTAATTGTAGCAGTCTGTTCCTATCCCTCTGGACGCCCTCACCCAATGTAGGGACATGCGAGACCTCAGAGAAAACCCAGAATGATGGAAGCTGGGACGGTCTTCAAACCAGCGGAAACATTTTTTCTTAAATAGGATGTTGCTCCTACGATTTTCTCGGTCAGAGAACTCGTTGTATCAGCAAAAACAACATGGACTGCAAGATGAGAATGACCTGCATCCTGGGGAGGAAAGATCCCCCACACAATCCTGGCTGGAACATAGTCCATATTGCCAGACATAGGAGAAAAATGACTCTCAGCAAAAGGGATTTGAGCATCAACCCGTGCCAGAACCGAAAGGAATCATGGCGGGGATATGGTCCACACTGTCAGAGGACAAAAAGGGTGATTCTCAGCCGACGGGACACAAGCATGATCCTGGGTCGGAACCAAAGAGAGTCATAGCGGTGACATACCACACCGCCAAAGGACACTACCATAAAAAGGTAACTCTAGCTCACTTAGATAGTGCTACATCCGCGGGATAGAAATGCTCAAAACACAGAAGGACTACAAAAGAGGCCAGGAAATGAGAAAGAGTGTTGTAGCGCATCGCCATCTGGTACCAACATCTTCCTTGAGGGAAAAGTAGCACCGATATGAGCTACTATAACGAAAAGAGTGTTACATGCACAACTCCTCATTTTCAAAGGAGGGAATGCAACAAGCATCCGGTGGGGATGTAATCCACACAACCTGAGATAGTAGAAAAACGAATCACAATTTGGGGTCAAAGGCACCTCCTAAACTGGAATCGGAACAGATATAGAAACTTGAAGCAAAATATGCTGCTAAATTTGCAACAATCTATTCCTAGTCCTCCTAGTCTTCCTACTTAATCAGGGGACAAGTGGATCCTCAAGGGAACCGAAATAGAAGAAGAGAGCCGAGACATAAGTCACAACAGTGACAGTAGTGAAAAACATATTGCTGACAAAAGACTCACCTGCCTATGGCAGAGAGATCAGTGAGAATACAGAGGGATGGGTCTAGAAAAGACCGCCAGGTGCTGCGGCGCTTTGGTATCGAGCATCGGCCTCTTTTTTCAAAAGAAGCGGGCGCGACGCCAGCCACTGCAGCAAAAACAGCTTGATGTGCACGACTCNAAGTGAAAACACAGAGGTACGAGTCTGGAAAAGACCGTCAGGTGCTACGGCACGTCACTATCAAGCATCACTCCATTTTTGCAAAAGAAGCGGGCGCAACACGAGCCACTGCAGCAAAAACAGCTTGATGTGCACGACTCCCCTTTTAAGGGGGAGGGCACAAAGAAAATGCCTCAGAGGGCGTAAGAATAACTCAATATGCACATCTCCCACTTAAGGGGGAGGGCGCAGAGCCAAACGCCTAAAAGGGCGTAGAAACGACTCAATATGCATGTCTTCCCTTTTAAGGGAAGGGCATAGAGTAAATGCCTGAAAGGGCGTAGAAACAACTCGTTATGCACGTCTCCTCTTTTAAGGGGGAGGGCAAAGAGTGAACGCCTCAAAGGGCGTAGGATCACGTAAGGTNTCACGTAAGGTAATCTCACACGGGTGCTCAAAGAAACCAAAGGTTATGACACCCTCAAGAGCACAGAAAGCGATCTGGGAGAAGGGAAAGGGTTCCCTGGAGGTAGCGATCATATCCATCTTCCTGCTCTTCCGCGTAGCTGGGCAAAAAGGGACAACGATCGAAAACAAAAAAAAAGATTATGAAATCAATAAAAAAAAATACAACGACATCGATGCATGCGACAATACAGCAATCGAACTGTCGAGGGTGAGAAAGGGACAATGCATCGAGTTGCTACCCCTAGCAACTGACACATGGACTGAAAACCAAGGTCTCACAAAAGGCTCAAATATGACTCAAAGGAAGAGAACCAGGTCACGATAATATGAGTGAAACTCCTAGTACGGAGAGAGGCTATAACCCCAAAAAGCAAAACTCCAAGTATATAGAGAGAGAGACTCATCCCCAGCGGAGTCGCCATATTTGTTTTCCGTTCATTTTCTCTTTTTTATTTTAAAAAGGAGTCGCCAGCTTGTTGATTGTCATATACTTTCCCCATTCGAATAAATCTCCCTCCTGAACCATATAAATGATTCGAAGAGGAGAGGAATCGAATAATAAGAGACATTACAACAAAGAGACAAACAAGAGAAAAAGTAAAACGTGGAGAGTCTACGTGCGATAAACCTCGCAAGGATAGGCTAAGAATATCCACCTAAACAAGATCAGGCGGAGGCACCTTAAACCAATATCCGCGAAAAAGTATCTACATAGACTACCCATAACCAGAGAGTCAGGTGTATGTACCTGTTTTGGGGTCAAGAGCACTCCCAGAGGAACGTGTTCCTACTGGTTAATTACATCTTGGAGGATACTGGGTCAAGAGCACTCCCAGAGGAACGTGTTCCTACTGGTTAATTACATCTTGGGGGATACCCCAAGAATACTCTCGATAAAAGGAGCTTTCGCTTCAGTATTATCATAGACCTGGGGTATAGGAAATCAAATGAAGGTTATTCCGTGTGGGAACAGTCCAGACCTGGGATATAGGAAACCAAAGGAAGGTTATTCCGTGTGGGAACAATCCTAATGCTTTAAAGCTCACGCTAAACAATCGGGAAGAGAATGAGTCTCTCACATCCCGGAATGGGTAGCGGCTTATCGGCACATGGGGCCCACAAAATAACCTAAATCATCTTAACGGAAATATCCCAATACGTCAAAGCACATCCGGGCCAAAGGGCAGAGGAAAAATCGTCGTATCCCAAATAAGCGGCAGTTCATCGGCATCGGGTCGTCAAGGTGATATCAACGAGGTCAAGGAGCGACAGGGCTCGAAGGGGCTCAATAAAAAGGAAGGTAGAGTGATCCTAAAAGGTAGAGGTAACTGGGTCGGGGTCCAGGACCCGTCTCGACACAGCTACTAGGACCCTAAGTCTACCTGGTCGTGAAGGTATCAGCAATCCGTGAATTGCATCATCCACAGAAACCTCGGTAGCCCTAAGGTCAAAGGAAGGAAACTGGAACTTCGGTAGCCCTAAGATCAAAGGAAGGAAACTCTATCCTATGACTATAAACTGGAGCTATAGCCCTAAGGTCAAAGGAAGGAAACTCTATCTTATGACTACAAGCTGGAGCTTCAAGAGGTGGGTAAAGGAAGGAAACTCTATCCTATGACTACAAGCTGGAGCTCCAAGAGGTGGGACTTATACCTACGAAATGACAAGGATGCCTCTGGAAAGAAGAGAAATGGAGGTTCAGCTACAAAGCTGGAAACACTCCAAACAAAAAGGGTCGACCCAACACGTCCTGAAAACCCCGGTCAGCAATCTGTGAATTGCATCATCCACGGGAACCTCGGTAGCCCTAAGGTCAAAGGAAAGAAACTCTATCCTATGACTACAAGCTGGAGCTCCAAGCTGTGGGACTTATACCCACTGAAATAACAAGGATGCCTCGGAAAAGAAAGAGAAATTGGGGGTTCAGCTACAAAGCTGGAAACGCTCCAAACAAAAGGTCTTACACCCCGTCTGGGTCGGGGAGCCTTCTAACACCCTAGGCGCACTAAACAACCACTTACATAAAGGTATGTTGGGCTAGTCAGGTTGGAAAAGTACGGAGACTCCTCCTCAGGCTATGCAAACAGGAATGCAGTTATCTAAAATAATCCTAAGTATTGTGGAGGCCCTGTTAATATATGCAAGAAAGTAAATGTTACAATTTTTAAATCCTGAATATTTTAATCCTAAATTTTAATTATCTTGAATATTTTATTTAGGATTTTGTAGAAAATTACAATTTTAGGGTTCTTAATGAGTCTATGTTGTATCGTGAAATCTCAGACAAAACACAGAAAGAAAACAAGAAAAACACATGCAAGTGCAGACATGCAACATGATGCAAAAATAAAGCAAAACAAGTCAAACCAAAATAATCAAGGTCGGTGCTGCTGGGTCGGCAACATATCCCAGAAAAGAAAAGGGCGGTCGGACACCGCATATACATGCCCGGTCCTAATTCTATACATCAATATAAAATGCAGAATTAAGATATGGGGCACGAGCATCTGCTCCTAGTCCCCTCCACGTGGTTCCCGTGCTAACGACTCGGAACCCGTGCCCGTATCTTATTTCTGCTACAGGACTCTCCTAGACCCTAAAAAAAATACATAGAAAAAAGAAAAAGACTCAATCCTGCATGGAAACAAGTGTCAGCGGGAAAATCACATGCACATATCATGAGCCATGCCTTAAAAGTGGGGGGAGCTAATAACATCTGCAAACAAAATGGTTCAAAATCATTACTTGATCCCCCCATAGCGGTACATATGTGTGTATAAAAATAGACATGGCTCCCTGCAGAAGAACGCCCTAACACACTACCACACATATGCAACATGCAGACACACCACAAGCATAATGCAAAAGAAAGATACCTGGCTAGGGCAACCAATCCAACAAAGAACAATAGCAGGCATCAAAAAGACTATTTAGCACCCTAAATCCTAGCCTAGCACACCATCTAACGAAAAAGTGCATCAACTTAGTATCTAAGTGGGGGGTAAGTCTGGGTATAATATGGCTTTGACGGGGTCGTCATACCGGCCCCATCCTAAAGATTCAAAGGATCTAAAGGGTGTCACAAAGAATGGTGACACGAGTTAGATCTATTAGATCTTTAGCACAATCATACTCGTGTCAATCCCAATGACTTAACTCACTTGGGATCAACCCAGCAAGCAATACTCGTTAAGGCATTGCGACCAACACAGGGTCACTCTCCTAACGAACCTGACTCGCTATCCATTGGAGTCAAACTAGCAAGCAATGCTCGTTAAAGCATCGAGACCAACACGGGGTCACTCTCCTAACAAACCTGGCTCGCTATCCATGCAAACATGCAAATGCAAATACTAATGCAGACAAATCAAACATATAAGTAGTGATAAGGAGTATGCCGGAAAGACAGTGACTCGTATGAATGGGCATACCGTAGCAGCAGCGGCCCGAAAGTAGGGTATGTCGGTAAGGCAGTGACCCGAAGGAATGAGCATGTCGTGGCGGCAGCGGTCCCAAAAGAGGGTATGCCGGTAAGACATTGACTCGAGGAATGGGCATGCCGTGGTGGCAACGGCTCGAAAAGAGGGTATACTGGTAAGGCAATGACCAGAAGGTAGGCATGCCGTAGCGGCAGGGGCCCAAAAAGAGGGTATACTGGTAAGGNCCCAAATAGGAGCAATCTTATTCTTTACCCTCTATCAAGTGTATAAAGAATATTAACTAATCCAGAGTTTGGTCCCTAATTCCGTGGTTAGATTGGGAGGAAACCATCTCTCACTCTAGAGCTCCCACTTCTTCCTTGCTAGAGGGCTAGCATTAGTTTCCAATCAACTGAACCAAATTTAGGATTTTAATATGTCACCTTAAAATCACCAATTATGCATCCAACAAAGTATATTTCCCTATTTTTTTGTACTCAACCCCATGTATTACATTCTAACCCAAGGAATTAAATGTGACTCTCACCTTGGTGTAAAAAACATAGCCCTTTCGAAACTTATGTTTCTCAACAAATTTTAACCTTTCAATTGGCCAGATCTACAAATAAATGAAGATCAGAGTTTGAATCATCACAATTTTTTAACATTTAAAACCGTATAAAATAAAATCAATTCTTCACAAAACTATATCACAGAGTAGGGAGAAGAATAAAGAAGACTACTCATAATTCATGAGAAGGAAATGACAAAACACGGATTGCATATATAAAAATAAGTTTACAAAATAAAGAAAGAAAAGACAAAACTTTTCTTATGTTATTTCCTAATCAAATCCCTAGAAGATCTCTTTAAGCACTTTCCCTCTTTACAAGCATTTTCAATTCTCTCTTAGAAATGTAATGAAGAAGAAATCTCTCACTTTCCTAGTTCTCTTACAACCCTAGAAAAATCTTAAAGCCCCCCACTCTATCTCACACCTCCACTCTTCTTCTCTCTCACATCACTCCACTTTTAATTGAGGGTTGCCTCCTTTCAAAAAAAATTCAAAATTCCCTGCCAAATTCTCTCCAAAAGTCTCACCTTTTGAATCACAAAAGACATACCCATTCATTCAAGAGACATTTCCCTTCATTAAAGAGTCTTCCAAAGTTTCTAGATGCATTAAATCACTCCGGAGGCGTTTGAAACATTTGAAGTCTTTAAAATTCACTCAAAATTTGTCCCAAACTGCTTTAATCCATCAAGTATCGTCTCTGGTGCTTCTTGTGCCAATTATGGCGCCTCAGGTTCCAAGTTACTTAAGTCCACATTGTTCTGGGTTTTGGCGCTTCTGGAGCAAAGTATAGTGCCTTAGGTACTGCTTCTCTATATAATGGTGCCTCTGGTGCCGGATCTCTGTGAGTTAACACCTCTGGTGCCAGTTCTGGAGGCCTCAGACTTGAGAATCACAAAGTTCTCTATTTTTGCTCCAAATTTCCTCCTTTTTTCTACTTTTGCTCCAAATTCCTAAAATTGATATACCTGCAACAGAAACATGAAAATACCTTTCTTTTAAAGTGTAATATCACCAAAAATAAGCATAAAATGTATACTTAACATATCACATTATTTTGGTGTATCAATTGCTTATAGAATCCAACATGTCCCGAAAAACTTCTAACTCTCTGAACTATAATACGAGAAGGTAGTTTAATGATTACTTAAATCTATGTTGGGTCCACTGCCATGCCAATTTTAGATATGATATGTCCCAGAACAATTCCTCCTACGAACATGAATTGACATTTTTTCAAATTAATAACAATGTTAATATTTTCACAATATTTTAGTTCCTTTGCTAAATGGTCTAAACTTGAATCAAATGAAGTTCCAAACACTGAGAAATCACCCATAAGAACTTCTATCCCTTTCTCAATCAATTCACAGAAAATAGACAACATGCACCTTTGAAAATTAGCAGGTGTGTTACACAATTGAAATGACATTCTTCTAAAAGAAAAAAGTCCCATAAGGTCTGATAAAGGTAGTTTTTTCTTGATCCTCAAGAGCTATAGGTATTTGATGATATCCAAAATATCCATAAGAAAAACAAAATTATCGGTGACCAGCCAACCTATCCAACATTTGATCCAGAAAGGGTAAAGGAAAGTGATTTTTCCTAGTGGCGAAATTCAATTTAGAGTAATCAATACAAATTTGTCACCTGGTGACATGTCTAGTTAAAATTAATTTATTTTGTTCATTTATAGATATTGTCACTCCCTCTTTCTTAGGAACACAGTGTATAGGACTAACTCAATGATTATCTGATATAGGATAGATAATACCTGTATCAAGCCACTTCAATATCTCTTTTTTAACAACTTCTTTTATAATTAGATTTAATCTCCTTTGATGATATGTCTGGGGTTTATGATTATTTTTTATCAATTTCTTATGAATACAAATTGAAGGATTAGTTATTTTTATATCGGTTAAGATCCATTCGAAAGCTTTCTTATAATTCCTTAGAATTTTCATTAATTGTAATTGAGTCAAATCTGAGGATATGATGACTGGTAATGTAGATGAGTCCCTAAATAAGCATATTTTAAATGTGTAGGAAGTACCTTTATTTCAAGTTCAGGAGAGTCATCAATAGAAGGAATGAGTGGTTTACTATTTTCTATTGCATCTAAAATCTCAAACCTCTCCTGAATAAATTTTAAATTTTCAGTAGTCAATATATCTAACTCATCTTGGAAATCTATATCCTTCTCATTATTTAACTCTTCTTCAACTAATTTAACTTCATAATCTTCTTGGAAATAGATACTAGACAAATAATCAATTATGTCCATCCGAAAACAAACGTAATCTTTTCCTTTAGTAGGATATTTCATAAACTTTAAAACATTGAATATAACTTCATGATCATTTACTCTCATAATTAATTCACCTATTTTGCACATTTATCATAGCTCATCTGGTAGCAATGAAATGTCTCCCTAAAGTAATTAGAATTTTTTTATCTTCCTTCATATCTAACACAATTAAGTCAATAAAGAAGATGGATTTATTCATTTTAACAAACACATCTTCTATAACCCCCTTTAGATAAGTGATCGATTGATCAGCTAACTGAAGGGTTATAGTAGTTGGAGAAATTTCTCCTAAACTTAACCTTCTGAAACTAGATAAAGGCATAAGGTTGATGCTTGCTCTAAGAAAGCATAAAGCTTTTCCATAAAATCTTTCTCCTTTTATGCTGAGAGTAGTAAAGCTCCCAGGATCTTTATGTTTCTTAGGAAGCTTTTTCTGAATTATAGCGCTGCACTCCTCACTAAGTGCAACTAACTCATAATTTCTAAACTTTCTCTTCTTATTAAGGATATCCTTCATAAACTTTACATAACTGGGCATTTTCTTCAAATCTTCAGCGAAAGGAATATTAATTTCTAACATATTAAATACTTTCATAAATTTTGAAAATTGTTGATTCGGCTTCTGCTGGCTAAGTCATTAAGAAAATGAAGGTGGTAGTTTTTCTAAGTTAATTTTGGTAGGTGATGCGGGTCAGATTTGTGAGTGTTATTTTACAAATATTTTTCAATATTACAAAATATACACTGCAGTAATAATAATAAATATGTGATATAAATCTTAACAAAAGGAAAACTTGGCCTTGAATCAGAAGAATTGGAGTTGAAGCCGGTTCACGTATAAGGGGTTGGATTCTAGTGTCGTTCCATACTAGAGATTCAACTAAACTTCCCAATTTTGCAGGCGCCGACCACCATCGACCACCGCTCATTTATCGTTATTGACCACCATTGGTTGCTTCCTGCTCATTGCAAGGAATACCTTTTTGGAATCATGTCATACGCTGCGGAATGCCAACTCACGTTGCAAAGTGATAAAGCACTCGACGGAGCAGTGCATTATCCAGAACGTTGTGTAGTGACACGCCTTCAAGGAGATGTACAGAAGTTTCAATAACTACTCCCAACGGCAATAAATTCCTACTATTGTTCAATGAACATTATACTTCGATGAACTATGCTGCTCTTTTATACTTGTAGCATGAGAACTCGTTGTGTACTCACTAATGCAAAATTGACCGTTCTGAATGGGCTATGCCCTGTTGATTTTTTATTTTTCGTGTTTTCCACGTAAAAACATCCAATGTCTTTACCTATAATTTCTATCATCTAAATGTGTGATAGAATTTCATGCAATACTAAGACGTTAAATAATTCATCTACCGCCCCAAATCTTTCAACAGGCATCAACCATAATAATGTTTTTTATCGAATAAAAACTCCGTGAGATCCAACCTTACAAAATTTTTATTTTCCTGCAATTTATTTTCCTGCAATTTATTTTCACTCTCCAAATTACAACCAAGTAGTTCTGCTATCATCTGAATTTGTAGGTGGTAGTGAAATCTTCAGCTTTAATGCATGCGACAAATATGCAGTCATTTTTCTGCCAAGTTCTCAGTGATAGTCCCAGAAGGCCTATTCCCGTCAGGCTGACGTCGTGGTCTCCCATTAAGAATAAAAAGCTTATCAAAATTCGTGCAAGGGAAAAGTAATGACCCAACAAAATTATTCCATGCTGGGTCTAGTTCTCGGGCTTCGTGTTAGGCTATAGTTAATTCTCGCTCTTCAGGTCCGATTGGCACTTGTATGCTGTACAAGACAATAACNAATCAAAATTCGTGCCAAGAGAAAAGTGATGACCCAACAAAATTATTCCATGCTGGGTCTAGTTCTCGGGTTTCGTGTTAGGCGATAGTTAATTCTCGCTCTTCAGGTCCGATTGGCACTTGTATGCTGTACAAGACAATTACGCATGCAGACATANAACGTATGCTATTGGGGTTATTTTAGTTGCAGACATACAATGGAATGGGTTCGGATTTGTGGATGGGTGGCTATGGATTTTAAAGTTGGTGGACAATGATTTTATAGTACAAATTTATAGTAGGCCATCTGGACTTCTCGAATTAGCTAGAGCATTAGAAATTTTCATCAATTTATGGTACAAATTGACAACCCAAATAGGTCATTTTGAAGCTCTAATTGCCATGAGCATGATAAGGTGACAAATCAAAATTATAATAGTCAATTTGCCTTGAATAATTATGGGAAGCTTTTGGATCAAAATTAGGATTAGTAGTGGATAGCGATGATGAGCACATGTGTTTTTTTTCTAGGAAGCAGTACACTTGGAGTTTTGAAGGGTGCATACTAATTCTTAAATGAACAGGGATGAAATTTTAAGGCAATCAAACATGATAGGAATAGGTCATCAAATGTTTCAATTGACTTGTGAATTTAATGCATGTGAATGTCACGTAAAATTTAAGAAAACAATATCTTCTTTGAAAGACTATGTTGAGTGATTTTATTGTGATCAATCATCCTTATGAAGATGTTAATAATTAGGAATGGCCTTAAGGCTACGTCAATAGTCCACTTGAATATGGAGGTGGAGGTCATGGTGGCAAATATTGATCATATTAATTTAAAGTTGCACATGGTGTTGGAAATTGGGCATAGAAGAAAGATAAAGGTGAGACCTATTTAGGATATTTTTTTCATTGACTCATTTGGGTCTTCTGAGTACATCTTAGATAAACATAACAATGAGATGCTTTTAAATTAAAAGCACAAAACAAAGCCATCAAATAATTTTTAGTAATTTGTTATTTCACTTTGAATGCTGTAGGTGAATTTATAACTCTACAAATTGTTTGAGTTGATTATATGCAAATCAAAATTTAAGTATGACCGTTCCAGAGACTTGTGAAAAGTGTCAATTAAAACCTTGAAGCATTTTTAATTATAATAATTATGTTAATATTCTTATAAATTTTGATTAATCTCTTAGAGCCATTTCAATAATGATCCTTTAAAACATTTCATATAATTGTATGCATCGTGTGAAATTCTCATATAATTTACATTGTTATAAGCAATACCAAGTGAGACAACCATTCATTCTAATTTCCATCAAGCATTTAAGTGTGTTCATAATATGGTTTCATACAAGAAAATTTTAATGTGTTAGTATCGATGTATTTTAAGCAGCCTTTTGTTTGTATTTTTTTTATAATACTTGATGCCTCAAAAAAATGAATTTAAAAAAAAAAATTAGGACACAGCTATATGACATCCCATGTAGAATCTTGTATATATACATAAAATTATTAAATACAAACTTATAATAAATAGACATGTCATAATGCATTCCATATTTGTAAATTTAGGCATCAATACGATTGTTCAAACCTATTTATTTAGATGGATCAAATTTTATTTTGAACTTTTGTTTGTGAATGTCTATGATAAGTTTTAGTGGAATTAATTATCATTTATGACTCATGTTATATTCTAAGTTACTTGCCAATAAGTACTTGTATAGAAATATGTTGGTTTACATAAGTCAAATAAAAAAAAAACTTGAGCATGTTGAGCCATTTGTGAAGCAAAAATTTATGCTTTTAAATTAATTTGATGTTTTAAAAATTCGGTCATACAAAAAACTTGATGATTACTTTAGATCTTTTTATGTTTTAAAAATGTTAATCTTGGTCTAAATGATACCTAAAAAACATTTGCAAGTTAATTTAATGCAGCTTAATGCTTTACATTGTGGATTATAATACATTTCTTAAATGATACAAATATTCATGGGTTAGCTCTAAATCGATTAAATTGAGCTAATTTAAGGACATATTATTTGTGCCAGATAATTAAGTTTTTAGAAAGCTAAACTTATAGGCTTCCGGTCAATTTGGCTCACATGATAGTCCCTTATTTAGGAATATTAATGATTTGTAATTGTAATATGGTATAACCACTTAAGATTGCTCAATGTTGAATCAATGACTAGCTCAAGAGCCAAATTTGATGAAGTGTGAGCATAATTTTGCTAACTAACTTAACTAGTAAGCGCATCAGAAGGCTCATTTAAGTATTAATATAAAATATACTCATCCTATGCTACATTGAATAAATTAGTTATAAAACTACTTTAAAATTTTAAATTCCTTCTTTATTTAGATTGGTTTTCTATTGGCTTTTTCTAAATTCTTAAGTTTTTCTTTTATTATAAAAACCAATGATGTGTAGAAAAACATGCTTAATTTCATTTATATATTGCACAGTTTTATGAACTAAATTACACTTTAAAGAATGATATTTTTATGTTTTTGTTGTAGATACAATAGGTAGTAGAAGTGGAATGAAGTGCAGAAGAAATGGAGCAACTAGAGATCCAAGAGACTGGTGTCAAGGCGCTCCAACCAACGCCTTGGCGCCACTTACTTGGGCGCCTTTGTGCCACTTACTTGGGCGCCTTGGCGCCACTTACTTGGGTGCCTAGGTGCCAGTATACAGTCGAGCAGACCAAGAGGTTGGTGTCTAGGCGTCAGTAACTGTTGGGCATTTTTCAGCACTTTCGCTTCATGACCTAGGGAGTTATTTGACAAATTAAAATCAGTTCTTTAGAGAGAAAATAAAGAGATTTTATCTTGTATAAGAACCAGAGAAAGGTAGGGTTTGTTATAGTGGAGAATTAGGATTTTACTTAGAGAGTATGGCAAGACTTGAGAGGTGTATTGTGAGAGGAGTACTCAGCACAACAACAAGGGTCAAGGAGATCCTAGGAGATCATTCTCAAAGCATCGTAAAGAGGAAGAAGCTAAGTATTATTCATTTATTTTACTGTAATTTTGTAAATACAATTACCTAGTAGATTTGCTTGTGTTAAAGTTGTTTTGTGGCATTTTCTCCATGCTTTGTAAGTACTCTTTTCACCTTTCTCTTATGATGATTATGTTAGTTGTGTAAAAAGAGTAGAATGCTTTTAAAAATGATTTTCAATCTTTAACGTGATGAGTAATCTTCAAAGCTTCATTTACTTTTCATACTGGCCAAGTGATTAGTTAGAAAATGTTGTGAAACATAATGACACAAGAGAGCTATGGAAGAACGATTAGAATATTCACGTTAAACTATAGGGTATGAAGTAAACTTAAATTTTATGGAAAATTTAAATAGATAGGGAAATATTATTTTTATATTCAAATTATGTTTTAATGAATTAAAACCAATTCAGCCAAAAAATTTTATACACTTGGAAGAGGGAAAAGATGAGAGTTGCTCATATTTGTCACAAACCACAGTTAAAATTTAAAAGTATTCATTTTCTTACACACTACTTATATCATTCCAAGAGAGGGTAGCTTTATATCTTGATTGTCACCAATTCAAATATATTTAGTAGGATTTTTGGAGGATTAAAACTTCAATAGTAGTTTGTAATTCTCTAGAAATATTTAGCACAACTTAAAACCAACTTTACATCTAGGATAAGACTAGTTTTAGAAAGCTAGAACTTCTCTTAAGTCTAACGGCCTCATTCCCAGTGGGATAAATATTCCAGACTTAAATTTTGATATTATTGATATGACATGTAGGCTTGCATGAGACCCCTGTACATAGAATTAGGGTGTGTCAAGATTTTAGCACTGTTGCAGGGCATGTCAACAACAAGTTATTGGCGTTGTTGTCAAGGTGCGATGGTGTAGTTAACCTAAGAGAATTTTATTTGAATCAATTAGAAATATACTTTAAAATTTGTGTTGCAGTCTTTGTCTGTAATTTTTTTTTTGAAAAATAAAAAAAAATTTAAAATATCATTTTTTGCTTGTTGTGTGAAGACTTATACGTTGAACCTCTAGTTTGTGAATGAGTAGCATAGGACCTATAGGACTTGAACCCTTTGATTCAAAATTAGAGAGAACTATTAAGATAATTAAGGAAAAAAACTTTATGCACTTGTAGAAGAATTAATGAATAATCAACAAGTTAATGTAGATACCCAAGAATCAAATAATGATCAACATAATAAGCATCCATTAAGAGATTATGCTAATCCTACGGCAGATAAAATTTATATAAGTATTTAAACTTTTGCTGTAGAAGCTAACACATTTGAACTTAATCCTTTTATTATCTAAATAGTGAAGAACAACCAACCTGGGGGAACCCCGTCTAAGGATCATAATTTACATTTAACAAGTTTCATAGAACATTACACTTCATTTCACTATAATGACATGTCAAACAATGTTTTTAGGCTTAGGCTTTTTTCCTTTTCCTTAAGAGATACATCCAAAATGTGTATAAACTCATTAGCACCTTGATCAAATAAAATATATGTTGACTTAGCCAAAATTTTCGTAGCTAAGTATTTTCCACCTTCAAAAACTGCTAAACTTAGGAATGATATTACTTCATTTTATCAATTAGAAGGCGAGCCAATATATGAGGCTTGAGAACAATTTAAGGAACTTATTTGGAAGTGGCCACATCATGCACTGCTCGATTGGCTAATTATCCACTTTTTATAATAGTTCAGTAGGAACCCTAAGATCTATTATAAATGCTGTTGTTGATGGTTCGCTTATGTCAAAGCCAATTGATGTGGCTTATTCCCTAATTTAGGAGACGGACCTAACAAAATTTCAATGGCCCTCTAAAAGATTAAAACCAAGGAAGGTATCTAGTGTACATGACACATATGTGTTTTCAATTCTAACTTTTCAGGTAGCAGCCATATCTAGGAAGCTAGACCAATATAGAATGAATCAAACTCAAGTACCTTCAGTAATAGAGAGAAATTCATTTAGACAAGTGGTTGATTCTAGTACTTCATCATTTGAGACCATAAATGAGATTAACAATAGAACTAACTTATTCCAATTTCTATAACTTAGGTTGGAAGAATCATCCTAACCTTAACAAGAATAACAATTCTGGTGAGGGAAACCAATAATGGGGAAATAACTAGTAAAATCCTTTAGGAATTTAGAATAATCAAGGTAGTACCAATTATAGACCTTCTTATCCTCCAAGATTTAACTCTTACCCCCAAATCAAAAAAAAAAAGTTGTCTTAGGAAGAGTTTGTATTGTATATGGGGGATCAACTGCATTGTCAAGGTGAAGCTAAAAGGAACATAGAAAATTAGTTGAGATAGATTGCTAATTCACTAAGCGATCTACCCCAAGAAACTCTTCCTAGCAACACTGACATTAATCCTAAGAAGAAGAGTAGTGAGAATGTGAAATCTATCTAATTAAGGAGTGGAAGAGAGTTGCAGGATATAGTTCGGAAAGATATTGAAACTGAAAAAGAGGTTTTAGAACCTAAAAAACCTTTGGAAAACATTTCCAAGGACTTAGAGAAACCATTCTCTTCAACTATGATTTACTTAGAAAAACCAGCCCTCCATTTCCTCAAAGACTCCAACAACAAAAACTGGATCAGCAATTTTCAAAAATTTTGGAAGTTTTTAAGATGCTAACTATTAATATTCATTTTCTGAGGATTTGGAGAAAATGTCAAGTTATATAAAGTTCATTAAGGACATTCTTAACAAGAAGAGGAAGTTTGGAGAATATGAGAAAGTTGCACTTAGTGAAGAGTGTGGTGTTATCATTCAGAAGAAGCTTTCTTAGAAACTTAAGGATCTTGGGAACTTTACTATTCCTTGTGCTATAAGAGAAATATTTTTTGGAAAAGCTTTATGTAATGTTAGAGAAAATATAAACCTTATGCCATTGTCTATCTTCAAAAGCTTAGGATTATGAGAAGTGCCTCCTACTAATGTAACCCTTCAGCTAGTTGATCGACCAATCACTTATCCAAAAGAGGTTATAGAAGATATATTAGTTAAGGTGGATAAGTTTATCTTCCTTGTTGATTTCATTGTGTTGGATATGGAGGAAGATAAAAAAAATTCCATAAATTTAGGTAAACCTTTCCTAGCCACTAAAAGAACTATGATAGATGTGCAAAAATGTGAATTAATTATGAGGCAAAATGATTAGTTCAATATCTTGAAATCTATGAAGTAGCCTTCTAAAGGAAATGAAGATGTGTGTTTTCAGATGGACTTAATTGATTATTTGTGTAGTAGCCATTTCCTAGAAAGTTACATAGAGAAATCAGTAGAGCCAGATTTGGATGTTGAGGAAGTTGCAGACTATCAGGATGAATCAGCCCTATTGACTACTGAATATGACAAAAACTAGTAAAGCTATTATTATTTCTGTTTAGGAACTGTTGACCTCACTTTTCGTTGAGGTCTAGTTTTTTCTCTTTAGTTGCCTAGGGTCTAGTCATAGGACTTTCCTATTGACTATTCTTAGAAAACTAGAAAAGGAACCATCACCATCAGAAATTCCAAACTCCTATTTACTCAACTTGAAGTTCCACATATTGGTCTAAACCTCTAGCACTTAGTAGGTGGGGTCATTATGGGGGAGCTCAAAGAGAGTTCCCATGGGATTGTTTGACTTTAGGGTTGACCCTGGGAGTTGGTCTAGAGCTAAGGTACTCACTTAACTCACAATCACTCACAAATACAAACCCAAAATTTATTGACTTTGATCCCTTAATCCTTTGAGAGACTCATGTAGATGGTACCTTAAACCCACTAACCCTACGATAGGGTTTAGCTAAGACCAGTACATAGAGGAACCAAATGGGATTTCCATTGGTCCATAGCTCATTTATGGTGGTTAGCAATTCAACCAAAAATACTCAACTTGGTCTTTTTTTCCACTAAACTCCCCCAAATCACCCAAGTACCCTTGAAACCCTAAATTTGGTCAAAATTCCCAAATTTACCCAAAATACCCAAATTTGTTCAAAAATCATTTCAAACATTTTGAAAACATCCAAATTACCCAAAATCACCCAAAAATTGCCAAATTACCAAAATGCCAAAACCTTCCAAATTCCCAAAATTCCCAAATTTCAAAAATTCCAAAAACCTTCCAAAAAATCCCAAAATTCCCAAAACCTTCCAAATAATCACAATTTCATTTTTCTCAACTACCACATGACCCAATTTGACCAATTTGACCATTTTGAGCAAACCCCCAAATTGTTTTTAAAGACCCAATTTCCCTAAATTCACTTCAAATGTCCATCAATTTGGTCCCAATTTCCCATAATTTCAATTCTAAGCTCAAATTAACCTTCCATATGACCAATCTAAACAAAATTCAAGCTTAATTGGCCCCTTTCTTTGAGCCCAATTTTGATCTAAGTCAAACCCCCAATTTTGGCCCTATGACTTGGTTCCACCAAATTGAACCCCATGGCCTACTCCATTGGTCTCAATTTGAATCCTAAACTCTTCATAACAATCCTACACATCAAACTTGACCTTCAATTGTCCTTGGTGAAGCCTTAATTTCATTTAATTTTGACCAAAGTAACAAAAACCCCAAATTGGTCATGTCTCAAAATTCTACCAAATTGATTGCCTTAGCCCCAATATTTCCTCTCCATTCCTTCATGAAAAATCTTCATAACATCTACCTTGATCATTTGGATCATTCAATTGAGAAAAATTCCAAGCCTAGCTCAACCTAAGCCCAAGCTAGTCCAACATGCCCAAATTGACCAAATTCTCATAATCCTTCAAATTGAGCTTCCAATTGAACTCAAAATTACTTCAATCTTTCACCAAAAATGTTCATTACAATCATTTACACAATATCGATCAATCAATTGGGCTCAAAGTCATGGCTAGCCTAACCCAAACCCACTTTAATCCAATTTGACCTACATGGACCCCTTCACCAAACGTTGGCCCAATCTAGCCAAATTGGTCAAGGCAAAGCCACCACAGCCAAATTTTGGAAATTATTGACTAGCTAAACCCCATGGAACCACCCAAATGAGCCATGGACTAAAGGATCCCCAAATCATAGGATTTATTTCCAAAATTTCTTAAGCTTAAGGAATTTTTGCCAAAATTAAACACCTGCCCAAATAAATTGTTGTGACAAATTCCCTTGGCTCACCTGACCATCTGGCCACCTCTCCTAGCCTTGTCGGCCGGCCTAGACACTGAAGGAGCCAAAATAGTGAGCCACCCTCAAGAAATCCAAACCCATTTCAAACCTAGAGGCCACCTCATTTCATTTGAAGTTTAGAGCCTCTCTGCCCTCCACGAGGCAGCACTTTGCACCCATCCATTGGCCCACAGAGCCACCCTAAGACATTTTTATAAAACCTCCACCTCCATGGCCATGTAAGGTGTGCTAAAAATTTCTTAAGGATAACCTTTGAAATTACTCCCTGAGCTTCCTTAAGACCTCCACAATGCAATCCAACCACTCCATTGCCCCAATTCCCCTCGTTGGAGTTTAATTTTGGAGCTCAAATCCTTGCTGGAGAGAGGACATTCTCCACCACACCTCCACAATGCACCAAATCTAAATTAAACTCACCCACACCTTCACCAAACTGAACTAAGGCAAACCCCTATCAAATTTTCCTCATACAGAGCCTCTAAGATAACTCAATGCCAACACTCAAATCCGGCCTTGATCGAATTCAGGTCTAGACTTTTCACCCCGACTAGAGGCTCAATCCTTAGCCTCCTTGTACCTCCAAGAACGTGTTGAGCACCTCTGATTGAAGCTTCCCTTCTCAAAGCAAAGGTGTTGAACTTCCCCTCTTCTCGAGCTATTTTGATTTTTCATTTGATTAGGGTTAGTTTAATGGCATGTTTACCATATGGATATGTTTGTCAAACTTAGGCGAGTCCATAGGATCAAACCCGAGGTCATTTGGTGGATAAAATGAGTGAGATCTTAGGGTTTTAGTGTTAAGGTTAACGGGTTAGCCTATTTGGGGATGATGACTAGGAGTTGTCTGATCGCGTATTTATCTCATCAACGGACAATATCTAGCAAGATGAACTCTCGGTGGGTGAACCGCTGGATGCGTGGCATGCCAAGGTGGAAAGTTCAAAGAATGGGAGCGTGCTGCGTCATCGTTCGGAGCTGCCTAGGATAAGGTGGCGCCGCACATTTAAATAGACAAATAGGGAATTAAATAAATCAGAAAATGATCCCTATCTTCAAAAATCTATATATTGGTGTAGAAAATCACAAAAATAAAATAAAAATAACCTCTTACTCAGTGAACAGAGGAGAACAATGTGGAAATAATTTAAAGTTTATGTGATGCATATTTTATTTAAAATTAATTAAACATTGTTTTCAGTATTTTGATTCTCCATTCATGTAGACATTTCACCATGGCATGAAATTTTTTCATGTTGTTGCCTCTGTCTTAGGGAACACTCTCTAATTTTTCTAAAGTCAGAGGAGATCTCTAGACAGAGATCCATATTTTTCAAGTTTATATCTATTATTTGCATAATATAATCATAATAATTAGCATGTTGCTTAGAAAATTCCAAGTAAATTTTGGAAGGTTTATTATGGCTAGAGAAACCTTTGGAAAATGTTTCATGATCTAAGTCATTAAGAATGTACTTAATTTTTACAAACCCTAAAATGTAATAAAAATTAATTTTGGGAAACACAAACATCTAAATGACTTGGTTTTTAATCTTCACTATAATTTGAAGTTCAGAGAGCTCCTCATGAAAATTTAAAAATATTTGGAGCTCATTTGATAACTCAAAATGATTTTCTAACTTAAATGTCATTTTTAGCACTAACATGATTTTTAAAAATCAAAATATAACTCAAAAAAATTGTAAAAATTGGTTTTGGGAGTTCTTTGTGATTAGAAGAATTTCTAAAAATAAGCTTGTAATTAAAATAAAATTTTCATTTTTAAGTCTTTCTTTAATATTTAAATAATTAAAAAATGATAAAAATCACAAAAATAATAAAATTTATGAAAATGTTCTAAATTGTTTCCTAAGCACTTAGGAATAATTGGAATTTTTTCCTTACTTTCTAAGTGAAGATATTGAATTTTGAAACTTAAAATAATTCTTAAAGGCTAAAAATGAATTTTCACTAAAATAATTCTAACAAATTCAAAGAAAAATAAAAAAAATGAAATTTATTTCTCTAGGTTCCTTGACCTCAGAGAGATTTAATAAAAATATGAAACTTAATTTTCCATATTTAAAATATTTTATAATTAATAAGTATTCCAGAAGTTGAAATAATTCTAATAATTAATTAGGACTTAAAAAATAATGAAATTTAGTCCCAATGATTCTCTGGTCCAAGTCTACCTCCGGCAAAAATTTCAAGGGATTAGGCTTTATCTTGGTCGAGTTAGGAAATTCTCTTTAAAAAAACCTATTTCTTGCATATAAATAAATATATAAATTAAATTAAAATTTGATAAATCACAGTTTCTCCTCTAATGTCTTAATTGACCCATGAGTAATGTAGGATAAAAATTCCAAAGTCATTTGAATGAAATTTGATGAATTATTAAGTATTAGATCCTCTGGGGCAAAAGTGTAATTTTAGAAATTTAGCCTTAATTAACACTTAAGCTTAATTCAAAAAAGGGAAATGGGTAACCTTTGATCCCAATTAACATATTTGGATGATTGAAACATCAGGGGATTAATTGGTAGAAATTAATCTTACTTTTATTAAGTAAATGATAAATTTGTAATTTCCTTAAATTATTAAAATTCGGAAGTCTAGTCGATTCAATGATCCTAGACTTAGGGGTATGATTTTGGGTGTTGATAACTCACTAATTTAATACCTCTATTTGTTGTTCAAATGACTTTAAAAAATGAATCAACATTACTTAAAATTCAATCCCTTTCAAAATATAACTAAGACATCTACCAAGATCTTAAGGGCTTAGTAGTGACCTAGGCTAAATCAAATTTGGTTAAATGAGGATTAGAGAAGTGAACATAATTAAAAATTGAATGTCTTTAAAACACTACAAGCCCAAATTAAAAAGTTTACTAAGCTTCTTGATAACATTAACTTGCCCCTTTAAGGGTCTTCACCCACATAATCCTCAAGTTAAATTATAAGTGATAATTACCCTACTCTTAGCGATAATTGAAACATCAATGTTCATTAAGCATTAAAAGTATTTACAGGATGGATTATTAAGCAACATAATAAGTTTAAAAAGATCTCGAGACTTTTCACCTGGAAGTGAGAGGGAAGCATTGACCTGCTTCTTTCTCCAGATCTGTTGGATACCTCGGAGGTCTACTAAACTTAATATGTTTTTCTTAACAAAAATCGTCCTTAATCAAAGTAATAGGGACCCACCAAAATATGACCTAGGGTTGGGTAGATCACTAAAACCTTACTTTTTTGCTTCATATAAAATTCTCCCACATGCATTTTGAGTTTTAGGTGGTGGAACGAGAAGACTCATTAGGTACGCTTTTTATAGTTTACAGTGTCGTCTTTCTTATATTTTCATACTGTACTTTTTTTGCTTATAAAACTTGCATGCTAAACAACAATGTCACCCTGCATGAAATCCAAAACTGTTAGGATAGTCACAAAACCAAAACCCAAAACTAAAATTAAAATCAACCAAGATAAAAATCACCTCCACAACATTCAAAATGTAAAACAACTCAAAATTTAATCACAAATATCACAAAAATCACAAGTACAACTAAATTAAGATGTCTCTATCCGATGATTGAAAATCTCTCGGAGGAGGTAACCTGCGGTTGCTAACGAGGCTTCCTACGGTCTAAATGAAAGTACAAAGCTTATTAAGTTGAGTTTAGTAAATTCATTTGGACTAAGTGAAACCAATAGAAAACAGTGGTGTTGGAATGAGGAAAACGTAGGATCCTAACCAGTGTCGCTCTAATCATTTTTAACATGCCCCAAAAAATTTTTAAGGAATTACAACCATAGGGCCTCCTGATTTTACATCATAACTTGACACCCTAGAAAACTTAAACTTGTCACGGCAAAGAGCTTGGAACTAGCATGGTGGGTAGCACGACCATCTTCAACAACAAAACCTGTCTTCCTTAACTAAACCAATTCCTTCCTTAAAATTAAACAAAAAATCCATAAGACTTCGAGGTAGTTTGCTTACGCAGCATAAATCCTCAACTTATCTTTAGGCCTTTGTACAGCTCTGTTGTACAATATAAGCCCTAACTAGTCTTAGGATTCCAAGGTTGTCGTCATCACAACCTAAACCCTCACATCTTCCAAGTAATTTGTGTGATCGTTTCACGCAAATGTAAGCCCTAAATTAATAAAATTAGCAGGATGAAATACTTAAATATTTTCTCCTCAAAACTGAAGCCAAAAAATAGGATAGATTGGGAAGTCACCGAGATTCTCCTCCAGGTCCATGACATTCCCTATTTCTTCCTCCTTTGGACTCTGCAAAAAAATATTCCAAATTTGAACCAATCTCTTTTCACACCTCTTTGTATGATATTGTTGAAAAGTCCTATCCTTTGACCTCCTTGAAGATAATATTTCTTGATTTTTATCGAGAGTTTTCTTAGGTGACTTCGGTTATCTAAGATATAATTAATTATACGGGCTTGCACTTATAGGAATCTTGTCCGAACCCATCTTAATATAAACCTTATTTAATTCTTCATATTAAATAGGGGAAATTATTGGAAAATAAAATGTTTTCGTAGACCAAACGGATGTCATATATTTCTTAGTTTATTTGATTGAGCCTCATCCTCAAGTCTTGTGTTTGTTTTTCAGGATAGATACAAGGTTTGAGGTACAACGCTTTTTCATTTAAAATATAAAAAATATGAGGTCAGTTTGATTTCATATTTTTCTAAACTTAAACCTATATGTAAATCAAAATGTCCTTCCAAAGCAGGTGATGAGATTTTGTTTCTGGTGACCGACAGCTTCCAACGGGCAACTCAACTTTTTAATGCCGACAGGAACCTCCTCAACTTGAAATAAAGGTGTTTTCCACATACTTAAAGTATGCTTACCTGGGGATGTCATCTACATTACCAGTTATCATATTATTAGATTTGACACATTCGCAATAGGAGAAATTAATGAATATTTTGAGGATTATAGGAAAGCTTTCAGATGGTCCTTAGCAGATATAAAGGGGATTAGTCCCTCTATTTGTAAGCATAGGATTTTGATGGAAGCTAATCATAAAATCTTGGTATGTCCTCAAAGGACATTAAATCCAATTATGAAATAAGTGGTTAAAAAAGGAAATTTTAAAATGGTTAGATGTGGGAATTACATATCATATATCAGATAGTGTTTGGGTTAGCCCTATTCATTCTCTTCCTAAAAAAGGGAGAGTTATGGTAACTGTTAATGAACAGAATGATATAACTTCAACAAGAAATGTAAAGTCTGCCATGAGGAAATATCACTTTCCTTTACCCTTTCTAATCAGATGTTGGATATGCTAGCTGACCATCCATATTTTTGCTTCTAAAATGGATATTTTGGGTATTATCTAATACATGTAGCTCCTGAGGATCAAGATAACATAACATTCAGAAGTCCTTATAAGATTTTTAATTTTTGAAGAATGTCTTTTGAGTTATGTAACACACCTGCTACATTTAAGTGGTGTATCATGTCTATTTTTTGTGACCAAGTTGAGAACAGAATTAAATTGTTTATGGATGACTTTTTAGTGTTTGACCCTTCATTTGATTCTTGTTTAGATCTTTTAGTAAAGGTATTGAAACTCTGTGAAGAACCCAATTTGGTTCTGAGTTAGGAGAATTTTTAATTTATGGTTTTGAGAGGTATTGTGTTAGAACATAAAATATTTGAATGAGGCATGGAAGTAGATCCCAACAAAAGTTCAAGCTATTGAAAAACTGCCTCCACCTAATATTGTGAGGGGAGTTAGAATTTTTGAAGGACATATTGAATTCTATAGGAGATATACAAAGGATTTTTCAAAAATTTCCAAACCTTTATGCCATCTCTTAGAAAAGGATGTCTTCTTGCTTAATTTTGACCATGAATGCCTAAATGCCTTCAATATTCTGAAAGAGAAAATAATCACTTCTCCTATTATTATTTCACCTAATTGGGGGAAACCATTTGAGCTAAAAATAATTAAAAAAACACACAATAAAATGTTTAAAACTATAAACTATGCTATCAAAACCCTTAATGAAGCTAAGAAAAATTATACTACTACTGAGAAAGAGCTATTGGCTATTGTATATACTTTTGATAAATTTAGATCCTATTTGATTGGAAAAAAATGTATTATTCACATTAACCATTTTTTTATTAGATATCTGATGTTGAAAAAAAAATGTCAAATTAAGATTCATTAGATGGGTCCTTTAGATGTAAGAGTTTGAAATTAAAGTAGTCGATATGATAAATAAATAGTTAACCACTTATCAAGATTAGATCAGGGAGATTCATATATTTATAAGAAGAAATCAATGAAAATTTTCCTAATGAGCAATTGTTTGATATTATTAAGTGACATATTCTGTGGTATGCTTACATAGTAAATGTTATAGTTAGCGATATTATGCCTTATGACATGACATACCATCAAGGGAAGAAATTCATTCAAGATGCCAGATATTACTTTTGGGACAACCCATATCTTTATAGAAAATGTAAGGATCAGGTGATAAGAAGATGTGACCTATAGAAGAAACCCTAGAAATTATTAAGGAGTGTAGGGATTCTGAATTTGAGGGAAATTTTGGAATTGAAATAACTGCTTTTAAGATTTTACAATTTGGATTTTCTTTGCCTACTATTTAGAGATGTGAATTTATATATAAAAACTTGTGATAGATGTCACAGATTACTAAATATTTCTAAGTGTGATGAAATGCCCTTAAATTTTACTTTAGGGATTAAGATTTTTGACGTTTTGGGTTTACACTTTAAGGGTCCCTTTGTAATATCGTTAGTAAATTTATATATTATGATAGCTCTAGACTATGTTTTATAATGGATTGAGGCAACGAATCTTCCAAATTGTGATGCTCAAAGTGTAGCTAAGTTCTTAAAAAAGAATATCTTTTGTAGATTTGGTATCCTTAGAGTGATCATCAGTGATGGGGGGAGCCACTTTAGGAATACAATAATCAGAACATTAATTACTAAGTATGGAATTAAACATAAGATTATTATAACATCTCATCCACAAACAAGTCGTTTAGCAAATGAATCTAATAAAGAAATCATAAGGATTTTAGAAAAATGGTCAATCCTACTAAGAAAGATTGTTCTTTAATATTAGAAGATGCATTATGGTCATATATGACTGCTAATAAAACACCAACAGGAATGTCTCCATATAGGCTCATTATTGGTAAAGCTTGTCATTTACTAGTGAAATTAGATCATAAAGCTTATTGAACTGCTAAAGAATTTAATTATAATATGAAAGAAGTCAGCGAGAAAAAATTATTGCAGTCAAATAGACTCGAGGAAATTAAATAAGAATCTTATGAAAATACTAATATTTATAAAGAGAAAATGAAAAAAATTGCATAATTAAGAAATTCTTAGGAAATATTTTAATCCTTGATATGAGTTTTTACTATATAATACATGATTGAAATTATTTCTTGAAAAACTTAAAGTCCAGGTGATCGGGGTCATTTACTGTAGTTAAGGTTTATCTTTTTGGTGCAATTGATATTAAATATATAAGGAATGGTAGAGTATTTAAAGTGAATGTACAAAGACTTAAACCCTACTTAAGAGATCAGAGAATTGATAAATGAGGTCTTAATATTGGGTTAGCCTGAGAAGACATTTGGATTTGTTGGGCTGATGACATTAAACCAAGTGCTTATTAGAAGGAAACCCAAGTTTGTATTTGTTTTTAGTGTGTTGTGTTTGTTGTTCATTGTGAATTGGATTGTTGGAATTTGTTTGTTAATACTTAGGGTTGTGAGTGTTTTGACTAACTTACACTAGACCCAATCCCAACTTTAGGTTCAATTCAAATTTAACCTAACCCTAAACATTGGGTATGACTCACATTATACCCAATCCTAACTCTAGGTTCAACTCAAATTGAACCTAACCCTAAACTTTGGGTATAATTCACATTCAAAGTAGTCTAAACTCTTGGTTCAACCCCAATTAGACCTAGCCCTAAACTTTGGGTCTAACCAACCTTTGACCCAATCCAAACTCTAGGTTCAAACCAAAATGAACCTAACTGTAAACTTTGGGTCTAACTCACATTAGACCAAATTAAAATTCTAGGCTCAACCCCAACTAGACCTGGCTTAAATTTTGCATCTAATTCACATTAGACCCAATCCAAACTCTAGCTTGGGACCTAGCCCAAAATTTGGTTTTAACTTACACCAGACCCAATCCAAACTTTAGGTTCAACTGGACTTAGCCCAACCTTTTGGGTTCAAATCATATTAGACCTAAGCTAAACCCTAGCTCTACTTTAATTAGATCTAGTTTAACTTTTAGGTCTAACTCATCTTAGACCTAACCCTGAACTTTAGGTCCAACCTAAACTAGACCTAACATGAACTTTAGGTCTACTTCATCTTAGACCTAACCCTAAACCTTAGGTTTAACCCAAATGGGGCCTAATATGAAATTTTGGTCAAAACCATCTTAGACCCAACCATAAACTCTAAGTTTAACTTACATTAGACTTAGCAACCTATTTTAGGTTACATGAAATCTAAACCCTAAGTCTAAATTACATTAGATTTAGCTAACCTTTATAAGTTCAACCTACATTGAAACTAAATCCTAACTAACTTACATTAGACTTAGCCAACCTCTCGGGTTCATCCTACATTTAACATAAACCCTAAGTCTAACTTACACTAAACTTAACAAACTTTTTTAGGATCAACCTACATTAAACCTAAACCCTAAGTCAAACCTACTTAGACTTAGCCAATCTATTTAAGTTCAACCTACATTGATTCTAATTCATATGTCTAACTTAGCTATCTTCTTAGATCCAACATACATTGAAGCTGAAACCTAACTCTAGGCTAACTTAAACTTGGCTAACCAAACCTTCTTATATTTAACCTAAGTCTATTATAACTTAAACTTAAATTAAATTGAATCCCTTTAAGTCTAACCTAGACTAAACCTAAGTTTCACAAAAAACCTGATTCAATTGTACCACTGGGTCAACCCGATCTTACTCAGGTGAACCCAATTCAATTAAATCATCGGGTTACCTGACATAACTTGACCTAACCCAATCAATTGAACCACCAGATCATCCCACTTAACTCAAGTTAACACAATTTAATTAAATCACTGAATCAACCTGACTTAACTTGGGTTAACACAATTCAATTGAACCACCGGGTCAACCCAACTTAACTCAGGTTAACCAAACTCAATTGAATCACCTGGTTACCTGACCTCTCAATTGAACCACCGGGTCAATCTGACATAAGTCGAATTAACCCAAATCAATTGAACCACCAAGTTAACTTAGCTTAACTAGGATTAACCAAATTCAAATAAACCACCAGATCAACCTGAACTAACTCGGATTTATCCACTTATATTGAACCATCGGGTCAATTGGCTTAACGTGGGTTGACACAACTCAATTAGATCATCGGGTCAACCCAACTTAACTTGGGTTGACCTAATTCAATTGGATCACCATGTCAACCTAACTTAACTAGGGTTTACCCAATTCAATTGAACCAATAGGTTAACCTAACCTAACTGGAGTTAACCCGATTTAATTGAATTATCGGATCAACCCAACTTAACTAGGATTAACTCAAATCAAGTGAAACACTGAGCCAACCTGACGTAATGATGCAGGTGGGTTTAGTGTGTTAATTTTGCAATTATTTTTCAATATTAAAAAATAAACATGGCGGATATAATAATAAATATGCAATGTAATTCCAACAAAAGTAATTTTAATAAAATAGTTTATCTTTAAAACTCTCATAAGCTGACAAATCCTCATTTAAAAAAAATGCAAGTATATGTATCGCTCAAGTAATAAAGGGCTCTAATGGAGTCCTAGATATAGATCCCACAAGGAAGTTTGAAATGCCTGTAAATAGTTGTTAAGATTATAATTATAATTTAAATTAAAAAAAAGTAAAGTGCAAAGTTTGAATATTAATTACTAAAGTGAATGTTATTTAAAATGCATATAAAAGTCAAAGTTAACTAAACCAGAGACTGAACTTTCAAATGTAAAATTACGAAAACTAAAAGAAATTTTTGTTGACGAAAAGTTCAAATTTAAGAGAGCATCCTTCCTCTTACAATGAGCATATCGATTGTGAAGAAATTAAAATCATTTAAAAAATATATATGTATAAACTATTTTGTGCCTAATATGAGCAATCATATTCCTTACCCTCTTCCAAGTGATATAAGGAACATTGACTAATACATAATTTTGTCCCTAATTCAATGGTTAGGCAAGGAGGAAACTGACTGCCACACCAGAGCTCCCACTACTCTATCTCATGAGGGCTAACAATCTCGCAATAGTTTCCAAGCAACTAAGCCAAATTGGGAATTTTAATCTGTCACCTTAAAATCTCCAATTTTGCATCAAACAAAGTATATTTCCCTATTTATTTACCTAACTCCATTGACGACATACTCTCGCATGAAATCAAATGTGATTCTCCCAATGTTGTAGAAATCATAGCCCTTTTGGAACATATGTTTCTTAACAAATTTTAACATTTTAATTGGCCGGATCAAAAAGTAACTGCAGAGTAGAGTTCAAATCATCACAAATTATTAACATTTAAAATCATAGAGAACAAAATTGATTCTTCACAAAGCCATATTTCAAAGTAGGCAGAAGGATAAAGAATACTACTCAGAATTCATGAGAAGGATACGACAAAATAAGGATTTCATATATAAAAATAAGTTTACAAAATAAAAAAAATAAAATACACAACTTATCTCACAATCCTTCCCAACAAATCCCTAGAAGTCCTCTCCAAGCCTTTCTATCTTTACAATCACTTTCAATTCTCTCTTAAAAGTGTAATGAAGAAGAAATCTCTCACATTTCCTCTCCTCTCACAACCATAGAACAAAATCTTCAAGCCCTTGATTTTCTCTCTTTATCTCTTCCTCTTGCCTTTCACGCCACCCCCTTTTTCTCTCACCCTTTTCTCTCTCTTTCACGTCACACCTAACTCCTTGTAGCCTTTTCTTTTATTTGGGACTGCCTCCTTTCAAAAGGAATTCCAAATGCATTGAATTACTCCAAAAGGTGTTTAGATCAAGTGTCCCTTTAAAAATTTGTGCAAAATTTGTCTTAAATCGCCTTAATCCGCAAAAACACGTCTCTTACGCACCATGCACCAAATCTGGTGCATCATGTGCTAGGTCTCTATCAAACGTTGCATCATACGCCAATCCAGATTCCCAAACTTCACTGTTCTGGCACTAAATTTAGTCCTTTTTGCTAATTTTCCTTGAAATGCCTAAAAATCTTATACCTGCAACGAAAACACAAAAATATCATTCTTTAAAGTGCAATATCACCAAAAATAGTCATAAAATACATACTTAAAATAATATATTATTTTGGTGTATCACCTAACTTGGGTTAATTCATTTCAGCTGAATGACTGGTTCAACCTGATCTGACTCGGGTTAACCTAATTCAATTGAGCCTTTAGGTCAACCTGACTTAACTCAGGTTAACCCAGTCTAACAAAACCATTGGACCGGCATGATCTAACTCGAGTTAACCTAATCTTAAGGTCAACCCAACCTAATTCAGATAACTTTTCTTTGAATTGATTGGAGTAAATTCTATTTAATCTTACTTAAGACTCAACTTCAAACGTGAATTAAGTTTCAACCCTAGTTTAATCAAGGATTGATTTTAGTTTAATCGAACGTAGAATTAAAAGGACAACTCAAGTTTAAATTAGCTTGGACTTGACCCAAGTCTAATTTAACTTAGATTTGATTCAACCTAGGGTGTTTAACTTGAATTAGTTCAGTTCAACCTGGTTTGCTTCCAAATTAACCCAACTTTATTTAAATTGATATTAGCTAAGTAAGACTAGTGTGACCTCAATCAAACTAAGTCAACCGGGGTCAATCCTTTGATAGATTTAAACAAGTTTTAAGACAATCTGAGGAAAAATCAGCATAACTTGAGTTAACTCGGAGTACCCATAGTCCCCTGTTGGATCAGTTCAAACCGACTTGGACTAATCTAAAATCAACCTAGATCTAGGTAATTGGAGGTTAAGCATGGTTTAACTTCTCATACAAGAATAAAAGTACACTTAGCCTTAGTTGGGGAGAAGTTGGGCTAAAGCACCAAACTAACTTAAATAAAATGACATGAAATTCACATGAACCACATAATGAAACCAGGTTTGAGAAGGTATTTTGCAGGAGATAATCCATGGCTACTAACATAATATCTTTCTGTCATTGTGACCAGTCAAACTGCAAATCTCAATGAGTCTGAGACGATGGAACCTTGGGATCTTGATTGGGTCATTCCCAAACAATAAAAATAAAATGTCGAACAAAACAAAAAAAACTTAATCGGCTAAAAATTATTAAGCAACCTAAAAAGTTTCAACTCTTAATATCTAAAAAAGACATTAAAACTTTAATGAAACCTTAATAAACAAAGATCACCAAACAAAATTTGAACCCAACAACCCGAATCTACAAAGATCTCTTAAACAAAACAATTAGTGGTTGCTGATAAGAATCTTTTGTTCAGAGGAGATTTGACTACCTCTCAAACTAAATAGATAAGAGTACCTGACGACCTCGAGATGATGGAGCCATGAAAATCTTGACGAGTTGTATAAATTTTAACAAACAAACTAAAATATATTTTTGATAACTTTATTTTGCAAGACTATTGAAGACAAGAAGTCAAGGCTGCTGAAGACAAGGAAGCAAGTGTCGTCATAGATTTACTTTGCATGTTAATAGAATGTGTTGATTCTATTTTGCAAGGATGAATATTTATAACTCGGAATGAAAAGATGAAATTCAACTAAACCATCAGCGACACAACAAAATTTTAGGATAGTTTAGAATCTTAATGAATCTGCTATCTTTAGGATAGGACTTTGATGTTTCTTTCCTTGACAACAACATTTGATTTTTTCTTAGAACAAATCATAACCTTAATCATGAGTTTTCTTATGTTGTCTTCACAACTTAGGATATAATTAAATCTATGGGTCTGCCCTTATAAGAGGATGTGATATTAAGAATAAGTACATCAACCTGAATTCTCTGATTATTAGCTTTTGCAGGGTCTCCTTTGTAGTTGTGTCTTTAAAGCATTCCAGACACATGCTTTAGATCTATCAATGACAAAATTCACTTTATGAAAGCTTCCCATACACTTCTTTTGTTTGATTCTGTTATTTTCTGCCCTGGTACTCTGATTTCTTATCTCTTAGTTCACTCACATGATCTTAGATGAAGAATTATTCGGAGAAGAGGGCAACATAAGAGAAAAAAATTTGACGACTCCACAATGACATCAAATCCAACCGACAGGAATGAAGATCGACGACGGAAACGACGAAAGCATCCAACAACAATCTAACCATGAAACACATAGATATAATGCTATGTCATATGCAAATTCTAAAATTTTGTATAAATAATATCATAGAATATGATATTTCTCATTTGATTGGAATGCTTATAGCTCACAATCCACTAAAACATCATCTTATGTATGGGTACCGAATGAATTAATATTCTCTTAGTCAAATATCCCAAACGTTTGCATATCATTATATTAAAAAAGATATTAGTTTAAACAAGAAGTTAGTCAATATTTATTTAATTTTTAACTTAAGGTGTGATAAAATTTTGTGTTACTTTTATTTATTTGCTAAATTACAAGGAATCTAAGTTAAGGTTATTTAATCATATACTTCCCCCCCCCCCCCCCCCC
>JXCR01144418.1:52157-65315 GCA_002079205.1 Phalaenopsis hybrid cultivar
AAAAAAAAAAACAAACTTACTTTTCTACTACACCAAGCACATGAAAATAAACTTAGTACATGAATAAGTAAAGGATGAAGAGTAACATAAACATGCTAGGATAACTATAAAAACACCATATCTAAAGTCATATTATGGATGGAAAGAAATTGCGTGATAATAAAATAGCATAAAAGATCATATAAAATTCTAGTGTTTCCTAACATAACTAAACATACACATAAATATGAATGCACAAAATACTGAATAGAAATAACATAAATATAACTGTCGACACTATTTTTGGTTGTGGAGTTGCCCGCTGGAAGGTGTCGGCCGCCGGAATCGAAATCCCTTCGCCCGCTTCGAAAAGATATTTAATTTATATATATATATATATATATATATATAAGTTTAAAAAAACATGAAATCAAACTGACCCCATATTTTTTGTAGTTTAAATGAAAGAGCATTGTACCTCAAACCTTGTATCTATCCCGAAAGATAAACACAAAATTTAAGGGCGAGGCTCGATCAAATAAACTAAAAAATATATGACATCCATTTGGTCTGTGAAATCATTTTATTTGCAGACAAGTTCCCTTTTTTAATACAAAGAATTAAATAGTGTTTATATTAAGCTGGGTTCGAAAAAGCATCTTATAAGGGCAAGCCCCTATAGTTAATTACATCTTAAATAGCTGAAGTCACCTAAGAAAACTCTCAATAAAAATCAGGAAATATTATCTTCAAAGAGGTTAAAACGATAGAAATTTTTAACGAGATCGAATAGAGAGTGTGAAAGGGGAATGACTCAAATTCAAAATATTTATTATAGAATCTAAAGGAGGAAGAACTATGGGATGTCATAGATCCGGAGGAGAACCTTAGTGACTTCCCAGTCTATCCTATTATTTGGCTTCAAATTGGTAGAGAGATTATTTAAATATTTTATCATGCAAATTTTATTTGTTTAGGGCTTACATATATGTGAAACGATCACATAAATAGCCTGGAAGATATGAGGATTTCGGTCGTGACGGACAACAACCTCAGAATCCTAAGACGAGTTAGGGCTTATATTGTACAACAGAGCTATACAAAGGCCTAAAGATGAGTTGAGGATTTATGTTGCATAAGCAAACCACCTCGAAGTTCTATGGCTTGTTGTTTAATTCTAAAGAAAAATATGTTGTTGTAGATTCTCTTGTTATTGAAGATGGTTGTGCTGCCCACAATGTTAGCTCCAAGCCTCTCGCTGTGACGAGTTTAAGTTTTCTGATGATTCAGGTTATAATATCAAATCAAATATCCCTAAAGGTCATGGTTATTTAAATATTATGGGGCATATTAAAGTTGATTAGAGTGACACCGGTTAGGATCCTACAGTTCCCTCATTCTAGTACCACTATTTTCTTTCAGATTCCCTTAGTTCAAATAAATTTACTAAACTTAACTCAATGAGTTCCATACTTTCATTTAGACAGTGGGAAGTCTCATTAGGAACCGTAGGTTACCTCCTCAGAGGGATTCTCGATCATCCAACTGAGATGTCTTAATTTTTTTACATTTGTTCTTTTGTGATGTTTGTGATTAAATTTTGAGTTGTCTTATATCTTGAATGTTGTGGCGGTGAATTTTATCTTGGTTGATTTTAATTTGGTTTTGGTTTTGCAACTATCTTAGCAATTTTGGTTTTCATGCAGGGTGACATCGTTGTTTAACATGCAAGCTCAAGACAAGAAGTCCAGAAAGGTAAATGCATTAATTTAAAAGCGTACCTGTCGATTCTCTCGTTTCACCACCTGAAAAGTTAGTATCCGCAAAGCATGTATATAATTTTCCAGGGAATTTAAATTACAGGAGTAGATGAAGGCTTAGCTATCAAACCCCAAGTTATGACTTTATTGAATCTTAGGAGATCCTTGTGGGTGATTTTAGAACAAAATATCACAAGTTCAATTTACCCTTCAGAATGTCCAAGGCATGACCCCGGGCCATTTTGAAGATCTCTTGAAATATTCTGAGTTCATTTTGGACTTATCATATTGTTCCATTGATCATCCAATGTCAAAGTGTGACTACCTCGTTGCTCAGAGAAACTTGACAATTTAATTATCCCAAGGATAGGATACCCATTTGATCTATGGATGTTTCATTTAAAAGTTATGTGAGTGGGTGCCCTACGGTAGGTTTAGGTCATTTAAATATTATGGTGCTCACAATCAAAGTCAGGCTTGTAGTGTTTAAAGATGCTAATCACCAATCATCTTCTAAATTTGATTAACTGAGTTTAGACATTGAGCCTAGGTCACTACTAAGCCTTTAATAACCATGATAGGTAAAATGGTGATTATCAATATTTTGACTTAAGTGATATGTATTCTTATTGAAAAATCATGTCATCATCAATTTAGGCTCAAGAAAAGTAAATTATCATCTTTCTAGCTGAAGCCCATCACTTAAGAATCGTTTGATCTTAATTGACTTCTAAGTCATGAAGATTAAGAGGATTATGATTTTGTCGATGTTGTACAAGGGTGGTGAGAGAGTTTCTACCTTTTAATCTCACTGTATTTCAATCATCCAAATATGATTGTTACGATCAAAATTACCCATTTCCCTTGGTTAATCCTAAATTTTGATAAAGGCACCAAGGTATAAAATTACCACTTGCCCTTAAGGGCATTTCACCTCATAACTCATTAAACACAACTCAAATGACTTTGATGGTTTAGAGTACCCTATCCATGAGTTAATTATAATGTTAGAGAAGAATATGTGGACTCTCCAAAATTTAATTTAATTTAAATATTTATTTAAATTTAGAAAATAGGGTTTTTAAAAATTAGTTTATTGGCTTTTCAAGATGAAGTTTTAGTTTATGAGAAAATTATTAGAGGTTTCCCTGGGTTAGAGAAATATTTAGACAAAATTTCATGATTTTTTTAATTAAATTTTTATTATTAATATTAATTATTAAATAGTTTCATGATTTAATCAAGTAGAAAATAACGTTTTAATTACCAAAATTATTTTTATATTTTTATTAGACTCCCCTGAGTTCAAAAAACTCAGAGAATCAAATTTTATATTTTTTATATTTTTAATTTAATCATTATAATTATTTTAATGAGAAAAAAAGGAAATTTAATTTTTTAAGCTTTTAAATTTTATTTTAATTTAGGAAAATTAGGAAATATATTTTAATGAGTCCCAAGTGATCAGAGAACAATTAGACACATTTTTGAAATATTTTAATATTTTTTGGATTTTTAATTATTTTAATTATTTTAAAATTCAAAATAAGGCTTAAAAATTAAGTATTTTCTAAAAATCAATTTTTATTTTTCCCAAGTGCCTTTGATCACAAGGAACTCAAAAACCACTTTTCATAATTTTCCCAAGTGTATTTAATTTAATATAATTATTTTTGTACAAAAATAGAGGGTTCTTTAGAAAATCAACTTTAATACTTGAACTTTATCAAATAACTTTTAAATTTTTATAGTGTATAAACATGATTTTTATGAACAATGTAGGATTGATTTTGTCAATTTTTAATAAGCATATATTTTACAAAAATTAACACAAGATACTTACATTTAATTAAATATAGAAATTTACAAGATAATTCAAGGCATCATGATATTTTTTCTAGACTTCTCTGACCACAGAAAATATACTAAAATTATTCCCATAAATTTTCAACTGAAATTTTGATTTATATAATTAAAATAATTAAAATGGATACCTTAGCTTGAAAATTAGCGCTAGAAGAAAAGAGATGCCCTCTGACCTTTGAAAAATCAGAGGACATAGCCTCTGTCATGAGGAATAAACCCTCAAAATTTCAAGCTATGGTGAGCAATATTTGATCATAATGAATTAAAATGCTCTATAGGGTATTTAATTCATTAAAAATCAGGGAATGAGAAAATAATTTTTATTTTTAATCCACATTATTCTCATCTGTTCAATAAGCAAGAGGGTATTTTTTTAATGATTTTTCTAGAGAAAGATATGGATTCTTGAAGTTTAGGTATTTAAAATAATTTAAAAATCCCTATTTTTTTGCTTATCCATGTGATACTGACTAGATCCTACGACAGCTACGAATTCACATTCGGTGCTCCACTATTCACTGTTGCCATCCACCTCAGCTACCACGCGAACGCACCAAGAGTTTGTCCAGCTTGATCTCCTCCTATTGGATACACACGCAATCAGACGGCATCTGTTCATCGTCCCCAAGTGACTGAACGCATAAGTCATTCGCACTAAAACCTCAAGATCTTGGTCTAGACTTAACCAAATTGCATGGGGTTTATTTCTAAACCTTCATCTACTCTAGAAAAACTTATCCATATGGTATATATAGTATGAAATACAGTAAATACATATAATGAATCAAAATAAGCTCGGATTAGGGTTGGGGTTAAATACCTTTATTTGAGAGGGGAGACCTCAATCAGATGGTTGTGGTAGCTTTTATTGGGTCCAACAAACCTTCGGATGAAGCTTTGAGCCCTGGTGAATTGTCTAGATATGATTTTGATCAAACTTAATTTCAGTTGTTGGTCTAGAGTTATGTTAGAGGCTGTTTTAGAGGGAGCTTTTGTGGGGGATTAACTTCTTTCACTGTGGGGATGGTGTGTGCACAATTAATTTAAGTTTGGTGCACTGTGGTGGAGTGGAGACATTTGTCCTAGTTTTAAGACAAATTTCAGTGAAGAAATTGATTCAAAGGGGTGGCTATCAGTGACTGAGAGCAAGGGGATTGCACTTGGGATGGTTTGGAGAGGCTCTCGTGAGATTTTGGTAGAGTTTCCCTAAGGTTCCAAGAACACTCTTCTTTGGCCATGGAGGGGTCAATTTAAAGCCATGGCTGCCTGGTGGAGCTCAGGGTTGGGAGTTGGGTGCTAAAGCTTGCTAAGGTGGAGGAAAGAAAGGCTCTAATGGCCAATGGGACTTAGCTAGCTCAGGAAAGTTTAATTTTGGGTTTTTGCCACTTAGGGCTCCCTTGGGCCGATTGTATTTGGTGGCTGAGGTGGTGGCTAGCCAGAGTATGGTCACTTCTTGGCTCAGGGAGGCCAGGGGGTTTCTAATGATGGTTAACTCCTAAGGGTAAGTGATGATGGCCAATATATTTGAGTTTAGGCCAAGAATGAGGTGAAATCCCTTAAATCAAGGAACCATTGGTCCATAGCTCATCTTGGCTTGTTTAGGTGGGTTTATTCTGGTCCATAGGGTGTACTTGGTGGTTGTGGTGTCATCAATTTGGTGGCTTAGGCTTGGCTAAGTCAATTCTGATGCATGGGTTCAATTTGGGTCAAAATGGCTAGAAATTGGGTTTGGGTTAGGCTAGCAATGACATTGAGGTCAATTGATTGATCAATATTGTGTAGATTATTTTCATAAGAGGTTTGGAAAACATTTGGATTGATTTTTAATTGGTTTGGAGGTTCAATTAGAGGGATTTTGGACATTTGGTCAATTTAGGGGTGTTGGGTTAGACTTGGGTCTAAGTTGGGCTAAGTTTGGGTTACGTCCAAATTGATGATTTAAAATGATCTATAGGAATGTCATGAAGAGTTTTCAACATCAATTGGGTGCCAATTTTGGGATTATGGCATTCAATTTGGTGGAATTTGAAGACATAGCCAATCTGGGGCAAATTTGGGGATTTTGGACTTGGGTTGAAATTGAGTAAAATTAAGGCTTGAACAAGGCCAAATAAAGGTCCAATTTGATGTGTAGGATTGTTATGAAGAGTTTAGAATCCAATTTATGGTGATTTGAGTAGGTTATGGGGTTCAATTAGGTGAGATTAGGTCATAGGGCCAAAATTGGAGTTTCGATTTGGATCAAAATTGACCTCAAATCCTGGTCCAATTAGGCTTTTAATTGGTTTTAATTGATCAAATAAAAGATGAATTTGAGTTTGGAATTGAAATTGAGGGGAATCGGGGCCAAATTGATTGACATTTGGGATGAATTTGGGGAAATTGGGTCTTTAAAGGCAATTTGGGGATTTTGATCAAAATGGTCAAATTGTCCAAATTGGATTCAATTGAAGGGTGCAAATTGGTTTGGAGATATTTGAAGTGATTTTGGATGTTTTAGGAAAGTTTGAGGTGCCAAGGGTATATTTGTAATTTTGGCAAATTTGGGTGTATTTTGGTAATTTTGGCAATTTGGGTATTTTTAAATGGTTTGAAATAATTTTTGAACAAATATGGATATTTTGGGTGAATTTGGGAATTTTGGCCAGATTTAAGGTTTGAAGGGCATTTAGGTAATTTGGATGAATTTAAGGGAAAAAGGCAAAGTTATATTTTTTTGGTAGAATCGGGGTGCCAATCAATATGTATGAGCTATGGACCAATGAAATCCCCATTTGGGTCCTCTATGTACTGGTCTAAGCTAAACCCTAGCCTAGAGCTAGTGGGTCTAGAGGACCATCTACATGAGTCTCTCAAAAGATCAAGGGATCAAAGTCAACAATATTGGGTTTAGAGTTGTAAGTGGATCTAGGTGATAGTGAGTATAAGTGAGTGAACTAGCTCCAGACTAGCACCTAGGGTTAGCCCTAAGGTCAAGCTGTCCTATAGGGGCTCTCCTTGAGATCCTCCATACTAACCCCAATTACTAAGTGCTAGAGGTTAAGACCAATATGTGAAAATTCAAGTTGAGCAAGTAAGGGTTTAGAGTTTCTAATGGTGAGGGTTTCTTTTCTAGTTTTCTAGGAATAGTCAACAGGAAAGTTTGGTGGCTAGACTCTAGGCTACTAAAGAGGAAAAACTAAACCTCAACCAAAAGTGAGGTCAACAATAACACCTATCCAAAAATCACTTGTATTCCAAGAATGATCAAAGAATAAGAACCTGTAAATCAAGCATCTTCATTCTCTTCATCCACTTTCTCATCATCATCATCATCATCATCATCATTCTACTCCATGTTTTAGGTTGTATCTTAATAACATATGAATGATGAGGTGATAGAAATTTGATTAACGTTGGACCCTTCATGTAGTTGGCATTGTTGTATCTTACTAGTTAGATCATGTTGGCATGCACATAATATTGGTTTTGACATTGGTGCTAATCAATATCATGCTCAAATTTCTATCTAATGTCCTACTACCCCAACATAATAAAATGATCATATCATCACTCAAAGTGTTTAGCCTTTTAGCTATTAATGAATATGAATATTGGGAAAGAGAAGTGAATGATATAGCAAAATTGTCCTAATCTCAAATATGCACCCTAACAAGATGCAAGAGTCTCCTCATTCATGAGTTGGCTAGGTATTTATTCCTGTAATAAATTTTCACTCTTGATCCTCACTTTCACACATAATGCATAAATAATCATTGGGTTGACAAGGGCAGTAGTGTTCCTTCCCTCAACCATGTTATGAATAGAAACATAAATGCAAAGCCTATTTCTATGAATTTTTTCGATTAAATGAAAAAATTAAGGACCTTGCTAAAATTTTTTGAAGGCATAAGTCTAATTGATATGAAATAATATCATGCCTTTCACTTGGAAGCCAAGAAAGCTGGTGAGAATTTAATAATTTTGTACTCTTTAATTTCCACTAAGCAATGGAATTGGTGAGAAAGCTAATAATCGCCTCGTAATTAAGTTTAAAAATTAGAATATTAGAATATTCAAAGTTTACATATTAGAAAGTCCAAATACGACATTGATGGAAGATGGACAAAATGCACTTATTTCTCCCTCACAACCACTTTATCGCCTAATTATTCTTTCACATTCATGAAAGAATCTCAAACAACTCACATGATTGCATTCCCAACTATTTAACAAGGATTATCCTATTGTATCCACATAATAGAACTTTCTATCCTTCCCATAGGATTAATAAAACCTTTCTCTCGAATCAACAACTTAGATATCAGAACATCTTTATGCCGAGTTGCAACATTTGTCCTAATAAATTTCATGACATCATAAAAAGTTGAATGCTAGGGACCTTGGTTTTGAGAGCCATTAAAATAAAGTATAGAGGAGGAAGAAGAAGAAACCTTCAGAAGATTAAGAAATGGTGAAGGAAAAAAAATGGAAATCTTAACCTGTAAGAACCTAGAATCCTTCTCCTCAACTCCTACCCGCTTTAAATCTAGGATGAAACATGTGAAAAAGCAAGATGTGAGGGGTGGTTCATTTAGAGATAACGGGTAAAGTCACTACACTATACAATACAAAGAAGCCTACTCTATGACACTTTGTATGAGTGCAGTAGTATAAGCAACCAAACAATCAGATACATAAACAAGACACATTTAAGGGAATTTACCTCGCATATAGAGTTTTAGGTTGATCACCCATGACCTGCTCATAGTATTGCAGTGTTGAAGTGGAGTGAAGCATTTCCTCATAGGAATTGAAGTCAAATGGGCAAGGTGAAGTCATTTGGTTCATTGGACATAGCTCAGCAATGCTTACCATGCAACATTGTGGTGCTAGAAAGGCAAAGTGGGGCCCTATAATGCTTATTGATGGCGCATCAATGTTACATGCAAAAATTACACGCATGAAAATTTTTCTAATTTTAACTAAAATAAACTTTTATTACTATTGGAAGTAATTAAATACAGTAACAAAAATAATAAGATAATAATTAGATTGTGTCTTAAGAAGCGCTGAGTTTATTACTTTCAGCTTGACAATGCTAAATCCTAGTTTGGGGTGACCTAAGTCCATGATTTCCTATAGCCTACTAAATTTACCCATATATAATGTGTTATTCTCTATCAATTAATTTTAAAGATATAGCTAATTTATGAAGTTTTTTATGAAATAACTAGTCAATTACATAAGTATACATGTGAATCAAGTAATATAAGAAATTAAAGCCTGTGTATCAATCCAAAAATCAATATTATAAACCTTTATAATATAGGAAGTTCTATTTTACTAAATTGTTCAGTCTAGTTTGAAGTGTTCAAATTTTATAGAAGGTGAGAGGTACTGAAATCCTAACAAAAAATAGAAAAAAGAGCAGAGTTTCATTTGAGTCTTTTAGAGGTGAAAGATTCGTACTCCTTGATGTAAGTCTGGTGATTCTGCAAAATTTTTCATGTGATTCCCCACATAGTTATTGAAAACCATGGAAAAGTCCTCTTTAGCCTATGTATGAGTCATAAGAGCATTGACAAACTGTATAATATTTATGGGAGCATAATCATTCAAGGTTTCTCAGAAATTCTCTAGCCCACTATATAGGTTGCACTCTCTTACTGGAAATATATCTATTTCATTAGGTAAATGTGTGTTGATCTACTTTCTTCTAGTCAATGATTAGAAGTCTTAGATTACAAGAGGTTTTAACTTGTTCATTAGCCAACTCAATAGTAAACTATAATCAAAATTTAAACATATCAACGATGAAATTCAAACTACAAAAAAAAATTAGGAAAAAACTCAAGGATAAAATAATAAGAAAATCATATATCTTATATCATAGAATTATGATGAATATTTAGCTACTATACATAGAAAAGAAAAAAAACTCTTAATTGATAACATGAAAGAAACTGACATAAGAAGGTAAAAAAACTCAAACTCAAGTCAATCACTACTTACAATACATCACAATCATTGCTCTATATTGCAAGCTATCCATCAATTTGCCTGTTAAGTGCAGACAAATATCTCCCTCATAACTCTCAACAACACTCATAAAAAACTAGCACTAGAAACTTGCTCCAAAGGAAAACTGGTGAAGAAACCTTAAGAAACACCGAGACTCTCCTAAAATCTAGATAAGAAAAAGCCTAAAATTACTAGGAGTCAACGATATGAATTAGTTACATGTTTTTATATAGTTACTGCACATGATTCATAAGAAAATCTTTCTAATTTCATTAATTCATGGAACGTGGCATGGGTGCATTGAGGGTACAATGCAAACGTGCTAGGTTGTGGCACAAGGATGTCAAAAACTTCTTTGGGTTGGACGTGCATGTAACTGGTAGAAACAAAGGTCTTGTGGCAGCATGATGCCCTCGATAGAGAAGGTGGCATTGGGACTCTTCTTCTTTGTGTGGGTACACCTTCAATCCAAGTAGGCAGCTCGGGTGTTCCTCTCTTTGGTGCAGTTGAGTCAATGTTTTTTTGACCATTTTGTTGTGTTGAACTCCATGGATCATGATAAACATTTGCATTTTGTAAGACTCTATAAAAATACCTTCCACAAGAATTTCATGAGCTTCTTTTCTCTCTTGCTGCTAGTTTTGGGAAGCCTTTAAAAATTGATAGCTCAAACTTTTATCTTATTAGACCCTCTGAAGCTCGAGTGCTAGTCGAATGGGATAATACACAACCCTTTTGTAATGAGATTTGAATATGTTCCCAACATCGTGGATATTGGCAATCACATGAAACTAAGTAACATCCACACAACTGTACTCACGGTCGTATGTTTGGACACTCTTCTTCTCATTATTATCATTTAAACTGACATTTAGAAATTTATGGGACTGGGATTAATGTGGCACAATCCGAGCCTATCATGATAGATCCACTTTCTGTTGAGGCTCAACCCAAGGACCCGGCTATCACAAACCCACTTCATCTTGAGCCTTAATCATAGATAAACAATACTGATCTGACTTCTAATACTTTTCATAATGAGGGTGTCATGTCAGCTGCTATTTTGCAATATGATTCTAATATAGCTTTGCTTAATCCTTCTGGCTTGAATGATACCCTTGTTACACAAGATGGCCCTTTTCCACTTCTAGATTATAGCCGCTCTAATTTGGGACCTTCTGATGACAATGCACATCAATCTTCTACAAACCATATGGAAGTTCATATTCAAGATGTTGTTAATGCTTTAAGAAATGAATGGCAAGTTCAAAAACTCAAATAAAAAAGAGAATTAAGTGGAAGCATGAACATTCACACTTCAATAAAGATAACATCATTAAAGAGGGCATATATTATTTGGATGGAGATCAAGTGGGTAGCCCTCCTATATCTTCTAGCAAGGCTAGCTTGAGGCAACATGTTTAGCCTAATGATATGGAATATTAGGGGAGTGGTGAACCTTTCCCTCCTTAATAGGCTTAAGCATCTATGTAGGGTCCATAAATTTAATCTTTTTTCCCTTTTGGAACCTATGGTAACGACTATTAATTAGAAAATCCTAAGGAATTTTAAACATTATAATCATTATTGTAATAGTAGCAATAATATTTGGCTCTTTTGGAAAAGAAATGTTTAGATGAATATTATTGAAGATGATAAACAATTTGTTCTTACTTACTTTCAATTGAAAGATTTTAAAGGTTGGGATACTTTTGTCTATTTTAGCTCTCTTTTGCAGGACAAACTTTTTCTCTGGAATCAACTTATACAAATGGGACAGACTATTACAGAGCAGTGGATTATGGGTGGTGACTTTAATGTGATCATGAAGCCTGATGAAAGAAGAAGTGAAGTTAAATGTGATATCAATCTCATCAACTATTTTTGTGATAATATTTATGATGTCGAGCTTTTTGATATGGGTTTTTATGGCTCACCTTACACTTGGAGGAGAGGATCCATCTCTAAGAGAATAGACAGATTTTTTGGTAATCCTTATTTTTTCAATTATATCCTATTTCCAGAGTACATCATTTGAGTTGTGCAGCTTTAGACCATAATCCTATTATGCTTAGTCTAGCTTTCCATCAGAAACCTCCATCTTACAATTTAAATTCTATAATATCTGGGCTACTCATGAAAATTTTTTGAGTCTTGTTCAATAAGCTTGGAAATTTGAGTGTCTAGGGGAACCTTGGTATGTTCTCTAGCAATTACACAAGAAAGTAGCTAGCAGTTTGAGAAGGTGGTATTTTTTTTTGTTTTTAGTAATGCTCATCTCAAAGTGACAGAAGCTCAAAACAGGGTTAACCTGTTGGAATAACAGGTGCTTACTAATCCTTTTCTTGAGGAGGAGGCGACTAAGGCACATGCATCACTTTTTGAGGCAATTTCCCTTGATGAACATTTTTTGCAAAAAAACTCTAATGATATATACTTTATCAGTGGGGATCATAACACTAAATATTTTCATACCTCCTTTAAGCACAAAAAAAACATTAATACCATTTTGAAAATCAAAATTCATATTGGGGATGTCATTACTGATGAGGAAGGTATTGGCAATAGTGTGGTACACTATTTCACTGAATTATTTTCCACTAATTTGAAGGTGCTTCCTGTCAACTCTGAATACTTTGATGATGAAAGGGAATATATGGTTGGACTATCTCTTGCTGATGTCCCAACCAAACAGGATATTTTCTCAACTTTAAGGATGTAAATCCTAATAAAGCTCACGGTCCTGATGGTTTTACTTCAACATTTTATGTGCACTGTTGGATTATTATTAAAAAGGAGGTAACTCTTGCTATTCAAAGTTTCTTCCTAGGAGATAACTCGGGCAAATATTTCACCTCAACTATGATAGTGCTCCTCCCTAAAGCCAATGATAAAATATGTTGGGAAAATTCTAGACATATCTCACTCACCTCTGTCATTTCCAAATTTATCAACAAATTGATTATTTCTCGACTCCAACCACATCTTTCTAGAATTGTTTCTCCTCATCAATCTGATTTCATTCAGGGGAGAGAGATAACATATAATATACTGCTAGCACAAGAAATGGTGCAAGTTTTAGATAAAAAAATGTAGAGGTGGAAATATGGTTCTTAAACTTGATATTAAAAGAGTGTTTGATACTATAAGTTGGGATTTTATTCTTAATATTTTGAAAGCTAAAGGCTTACCATCAAACTTTTTCCACATTATCAAATGATGGTTGGAGAATAATCATTATAGCATCTTGGTTAATGGTAATTCTTATGGCTACTTTTCTGCTCAACATGGCATTAAGTAAGGTGATGCTATATCCTCAACTATGTTTATTTTGGATTTTGACTACTTCTCTCAACCAATGAAAAATTTGAACGAGACACATCCCCAAGTTTAATACTCATACAAATCAAAGGTTTTAGTTAGTCATTTGGCTTTTTCAAAATACTTCTGGCTTATTCTTTAATAAGCAAAATGTCATATATATATATATATATATATATATATATATATATATATATATATATATATATATATATATATATATATATAT